>PVIR01005702.1:0-70713 GCA_004026965.1 Petromus typicus | reverse complement strand
TCTGCCATGTCTGGTCCTCTGTCCCCAGCTTGAGTCTTGGCTGGGGTGAATTCTCAGGTCTACAGCCATTGCTTTTTCTGAGGCAGAGCAGGGTAGATATGTCCCACCCGAGTCCTCCCTCACCCTCACAGGATTGCGGGTGCTCATGCCAAGGCGGTGCACAGTCCCCGCTGGTGAGGTCCGCTGCCCCGTGGTGCCAGCGTGCGGCTTCCTCTTCCCCTTCTGAGCCCAGGGCTCCGACCTGGGCCCCTCCTGTCCTCTCTGAAGGCTGGGCTGCTGTGTCCTGCCCTGGGCCAGAGGCCCCCAGGCCCCGCACCCTCCCGGAAGCTCCACCAGCTGCCTCTCGTGTTTCCACAGGAGCCTTCTGATGGAGCGCGACGCCCTGAAGCCCAACTCGCCGCTGACAGAGCGGCTGATCCGCAAGGCGATGGCCGTCCACCTCATGTAGTGACCGACGACTCCGGGGCTGCATGACCAGGGTGGCCTCCCTGCATTAGGTCAGCTGCCTGCTGGGTCAGGGTCAGGGTCAGGAGGCCGCTGGGGCTGCTTGTCTGGGCTGGTGGAGGGTAAGACTGAGCCCAGGGCACAAAGCACCTGGAACTTGAAATCTTATAGGAAGAGGGAAATGCAAATTGGTTTCCATTATGATTTAGAATTTTCTTCCAGGCCTTGCTAAGAAAGATGTCATGTCTGCCAGCGTGCAGGAGTGTGTGAGGGGTTCAGGGACACGCTGTCGCATGCTCGCAAGTGTACTATCACTCAGGTACACACCCCAGCACTTTTTATGCTGAGATAGGGTCTCATTAACTTTCTAAGCTAGCCTGGAACTATCTCACTGAGTCGGTCAGGTTGCTATCCTCCTGCCTCAGCCTTCCGAATAGCTGGGGTCGCAGACATGCACCACCGTGGCTGGAGTCAGAAGCTGCCCAGAGGCTGCTGTTTTCCACCTGCAGTGTACACTGGGTCTTCCCATGGGTACAATTACACCTGTTCCTAGGGGTTCAGGCTTTAGAAGGCAGAGCCCTGGGCGAGCTCACCCCGCAGCAGGGTGCCGTCGGGATAACCCCTTCACTTCCCGATGTACTCTACTGTTCCCTTTGGCCCACTTTTCAGGGGAATTTTAGGGGACGGTTAGTGGGGCTTCTGTGGCCGGGGAGAGGGGTCTCCACCTTGATGCCTTTCATTTCAGCCCAGACTGTGGCCCCAGTCACAATAAGCCGGCCAGGAGCAGCTCCTGCAGCTGCCCTCGAGGGCCCATCTGTCCCGAGGGCTCTGTGGTGCTGATCTGGGATTATTTATCTTTCTGAACTGCATGTATTAGTGGACTTTGGGAGTCTGGCTTCCTCGTAAACTCTGATACTAACCATGTGCTTTTACAAGGTAGGGAGAGACCGGGCGAAGGCTGCTGTGTTGTGGTAAAAACCAAAGATCTGACACATAGCTAAGAAGGTTTGAGTGTGACTCAAATGCTGCTCTGTCTCTTGTGTCTCTGCTGGGACCTGGTTGGCGTGTTCCTCCTGAGTGCGCCAGCCCCGGCCTGCTGCTGTGTGCCTTCCTGTGCACAAAGCTCCAGGTCACGTGTGGTTTGCAAGTTCCTTCAGCTTTAACTGAGTCGGGCAGGGGCTCCTTGGAGCCGGGGAGGCCTCCAAAGCTATTAGGTCCCTGTGGTTTTCTCGAGCCCGGACAATAAAGAAATAAATCAATAAATCAATTGGTTTCTCTGACTCTTGTGGCCACTTTAAGCACCTTTTGGGTTCCGGGCCTGTGGCTGCGTCCTAGAAGACAGGCTGCTCCTCAAACCTGAGGTAGGTGGGATAGCCATCCAAGAAAATGAGAAATTGCAATCGGAGTTCAAGAAAGATGTCATCTCTGCCAGGAGCCAGGGACACATGCGGGGGGAGAGCCTGGCTGGGATCTTTTTAACTGTCTCCTAGTCATGATGTGATCAAGGAAGAGGGAACCACGGTCCCAGCACGAAGCCTTTCACCCTGCTATTCCCTCCACCCCTTACAGGCTGATGGAAACGCCTCCATTGTTCCCCACAGCCTTTGGCACCAACCCTGGTTGTTTCATCCTTGTTCTCTCCTGTGCTCCCCTAAGGTCAGGGATGATGTCTGTGTTCCCAGCATCCCTTGCACACGACTTCCCCTGGTGCCACTGAGCTAAACTTCCGGTCCCTGATGACCTCTTCTGTCCCTCGTTCTATCCCAGCCATCCATGGACTTCCCGGTTCCCTGAGCCCATAGAGCCTGCGCTCTGGGAAGCTAACTTGAAGGTGGCTTTCTGTTACGTGGAACTCAAAGGCTCTTGGCTGAGATAGGCGCCTGGGCCTATCTGTCACAGTCACTCTTCTCCAATGAAGACCCTGAGCAAGCGACTTCGCAAGATCGTCACAAAACAAAAGGGACTGGGCATGTGGCTCAGTGCAAAGACACCACGTTCAATCTAAGGTACCATCGAGAGGGGATAAAAAAGTGAAAAGATCTGAGCAAAGGAAGGAATATACTCAGAAAGGAGCCCAAGGTCAGAGGCTCGGGGGGCGAAGGGAAGGTCACCGGGGTCCAGTACATCATGCCGCAGAGGGAGCCCCCAGATGCAAAAGTATCTGGATGCCGGGACATGCCAAAGGGTCCTGCGGTGAGTATGAAGTTCTTCCAGGAAGCTTGACTCCTGCTACTGCATGAACCCCTCACAGGATTAGCCTGTCGCTGGGAATTTAAGTGGCAGACCCTAAGCTCCGCCTTCCAGGTCTCCATCTCCAGGGGAGGGAACTCGAGCAACGAGACTTCCTGATGGTCGCGCACGCGTCCTGCGGAGCCAATCCTCAGCGCGTTGCGAAACAGCCCTTCCGATGTCAAGACTACAATCCCCAGAGTTCACTGCGTCTGCGAGCCCAGTTCAAACCGACCAATCGGCGGTCCGCCCCGCCACCCGCGCCGCGTTTAAACCCCGGCGGAGCGTCCGGTGTCTCCCGCCCGGGGAGTGAGGATTGAGGTGTTGGGTCAGTGTGTGTCGCACTTGGTGAGTGGGGGGGTGAGCGCAGGGCGGCGCCTGCTGTTCTGAGGTAGGGAGGGTGCGCGTCCCCGAAGCCGGAGCTGGGCTGACACCGCCGCCTCGCTCCTGAGCTGGGGAGCAGGTGGGCCAAGGCTGCCGGGGTGGGGTGGGCTGCAGCACCGCGGCCCGCGGCTGGGAATTCGTTATTTCCCGGAGTGGGCTCAGATCGGCCACTGCTTCCTGCCCGGTGGCGCGCGGTCCTTGGGGGATCCTCGGGTACTCGGTCCTTTCTGTGCCACTTTTTCCTCGCCCCGGTGCCCACAGCCCTCAGCTGCCTCTGTCCGGGGTGTGCTGCCCGGGCTTGCGCTGCCCAGCCGAGGCCCTGGGCTCAGCCCGCTACTTACCTGCCCCTTCCTCCTGCAGCGGCTCCTGACAGCCCTCTCCACGGAAAGAGGGACCCGCGAGGACGTACGTGGCTTCTGCCAGGCGGCGGGGAGGCAGATGGATGTTGCGGAGAGGGAAGGTAAATCCTCGTGCCGCAGCGCTGGCTTCAGGCACTGTTTCTGCGATGTTTTCTTCACTCATTTAATGCTCACCTTGTTCTCTGCACTCATCGAGCGCCTGGTACCTGTTTTTTTCTTTAACACGAACACGCGCGCACACGCACACACACACACACACACACACACACACACACACACCCTTAACTAAAGTTCCACCACCACAGAGATCCTTTTTTTCCAAACCCTCGTGCTTGACATTTGGTGAGCACAGAAATGGTTGTTGAATTGCATCGACTGTTTTCTTGTCACTGGCTTCTGTTGCCTTAGGATCTTGAGGACCCTGTTAGGGACTGAGCCTGGCCCATAACTTGCCTTCCTTTTTCTGTCCTTGTATGGTTTGGTTACCAAGATGAGAGTACAGGTTCACAAAATAATAATTATCTCGGTAGCCTTAGGGAATCTGTCCCAGGACCCAGGACACCAAAAATCCACAAGTACTCAAGTCGCTTATGTACAGTGACACGGTGTTATCATGCATGGGTGCACAGTACATTTTATTTTTATTTATTTATTTATTTATTTTAGGTTTTTGGAGACAGGGTCTCGCTTTGTGGTTCAGGCTGGCCCTGAGCTCAGCCTCAGACTCACATCACAATCCTCCTGCCTCTGCCTCCCGAGTGCTGAGATTACAGGCGTGAGCCACCACGCCCGGCACTGTGGTATGTGGTACTGGTTGCTGCTGGGTGCCAGTATTGTTATGTGGTTACCGGGGAATCGAACCCGGGTCCTTGCGCTTGCGAGACAGGCGCCGGAACCACTGAGCTAACTCCCCGGCCCTATTTTTATTTTTTTGAAACAGGGTCTCGCCACATATTTCAAACTAGCCTTGAACTCACTATGTAGCTTAGGCTGGCCCTGAAGTTGCGGCAAGATTCCAGCCTTTGCCTCCTGAGAGCTGGGGTTATTGGCTATTACAGCCTGGCACTGTAGAGCACATTTTAAATCATTTTTAGGATAATTTTAATACCAGTGGAATGCACATGCTCTGTAAAGAGTGTTTCACCATATTGTTCAGTGAGTAATGACAAGAAAGCAAGAGTGTGTGTTCAGTTACAGAGACAGTTTTTTACTGAGTGTTTTCAGTCCGCGTCCACCATTGGTTGAATTCAAAGAGGTAGAATCCAAGGATATTAAGGCCAACCGCTCAGGCCGTTCCCAATTTTTCTCCTAAAACATTTGGCATCCTTTTATCCTTTGGTCCTTCCTTACAATACCCAGGTTGGGCGGTAAACTGGGTACCCAAGTGTCCTTAGCTTCTCCATTTTGCAGAAACAGTCCTGGAAAGTTTCCATCAAAGTAAATGGCCTCTTGGTTCACCCAGGTATCCAAGCTGAGAACGGCCCCTCGTTTGCGTCCAGTAATCACCGATTACTGTCATTTCCGAATGTCATGTGCGTTCTCCCACCATCTTTCACCGCCATCCAGAGGCCCTGGTCTCAGCAACTGTAACTCATTCGTCCCTCCTTGTAGAGTTGGCTAGTATTTGCATTTGTAATGTTAGCAGCTATCACGCTTCCTTGCTGATGTACTTTGTTATTTTCTCAGAGTTTCGCTGCTTCCACATGAGCCCTTCATTTGCCCGGTGTCCCAACAGTAGCTATGTCAAGTCTAGGTTTGCAGAACAGTGGAGTCTCAGGGTGCAAAGCCACTTGGAGCCAGACTCGGCACTTGAAGCTGGATACTGCTTCCCCGAGTCCTGCCTCGTGGTTCTTTCTACACCAGCCATTTGTGAGTCTCTGGAAGTGACTTATAAAATTGGCTTCTGAGGTTCCAGATCTCAAAAGTGAAGAGTCTTCTCTCATTTGTCTCTTGGTCACTTCTTTGCCCCTCCAAGGGCCAGTGTAGCTAGCTGTCACTGGCTTGAATATCCTTCCAGACATAATTTGTGGGAATGCCAGCAGTATGTAGTATTGATTTTTGTTCCCCTTCTCTGGCATATGGGAACCCTGTCCTGCTTCTGGTTTTTATTTTTTTTTTTTTTTGAGACAGGGTCTCACTTTTGTAGTTCAGGCTGGCCCTGAGCTCAGCCTCCAACTCATATCACAGCAATCCTCCTGCGTCTGCCTCCCGAGTGTTGGGATTACAGGCGTGAGCCAGCGCGCCTAGCACTGTGGTATGTGGTACTGATTGCTGCTGGACATGAGTCACCATGCCTAGCATTGTTGTGTATGGTTACCAGGGATCAAACCCGGTACAAGTTGCAAGGCAAGTGCTAAAACCGCTGAGCTAAATCCTCGGCCTTGCTTTCTATTTTTAATTGTATTTTTTGGAGACAGAGTCTCACTGTGTAGTCCAGGCAGGCTGCAAACTCATGGTGATCCTCCTGCCTCAGCTTCCTAAGCATAGGGATTTACAGGCATGCACTACCATGCCCCACTACTTCTGGTTTTTGTGCATTGAGTTTTTCTTGATTGTTATATGTCACATAAAAAGAATGTTATTCTTTATCATTTCCTTGTCCTTGCTGGGGTTAAACTGATTCATTTCACCCACTGGGAATGAGCAGTAGTGTGTGCTCAGTGTCATGTTATACATGCTGCTGCCATACATAACTGCACAAGCATATGCATGCATAACTGCACAAACATGCTTGCATGTCTGTGACTGTCTGTAGAACGCGTGCACAGAAGTGACTGGCTGGGCTGATGGGCATGTGCGATGGATACTGACTCCTTCCCACAGCTCTGCCAACAGCTTATTTGGTTTTTGATAATCTGAGAGATGAAAAGCAGACTCTCAAGGTATATTTGTTTTTCAATACACTTTGAACAAAGGTAAACTTTCTGGCTTACTTCTAGGGACATTTTATTTTATGTGAATCTTACCTGTTCGTGTCCTTTCTGTTTTTGCATTAGGTCATTAGTTTTCTTCGCAGCTTGCCAGTGCTTAATATAAATTAGCCTTTGATGTGATAAATTGCAGATACAGTTTCCCTTGCTTTTTCTTTCTTTTAACTTTGCTGCTTGTGTTTTTTTTTGGTCATGTTGAGAGTATAAACTTTTATCTAAGTGAAGATCGGTATTTGACTTTGGGTACTCAGTGTGGCATCATAGCCAGGCCGCTGTGCTTCTTTGTGGTAAACAGGGGAAGGGGACATAACTAGAACTTTTGTATTAAGTTCTTGTCTCCTGTGAGTTGATGGGCACAAGGCCAAATAATTAAGAACTAGGCAGAAATGAGACTCAGAGAAGCTGAGCTTTGGCCTGACCCACTCTGGGCGGCCAGGACCCCTCACCCCAGCCTGCCACACCAAAAATAGTCCTAGAGAAGTTAAGTAGATGAAGATGGGTGGGGGCGAGGCAGAGGTCAGCAATAGTCCTTGAGAGGTCAGACAGGTCCCCGCAGTTCTGCCCTGAGACGTCCCAGCCTGTGGAACCATTGAGTCTTTGTTGCCATCAGAGGTGAAAATGAGTTAGGTCCAAATCCCTCTGCAGGCAGGAAGGCCTGGCCAATTTTGACCTTGCGGTTTTCAAACAGGATGTTTCCCAACACTTCTTACTGCTGCAGAGTTTCCCATGATAAATGTTTCTGAATCTAAAACTGTGGCATCTGTGCACTGTGATATTCTACCTCCGCCGTCTTTCCTGTGTCGGAGTCTGTTAGTTAATGTGTCCAGAGCAGGGTCCAGGATTGTGGTGCCTGCAGACCTTGTCACGCCCAGGGGACTTTTCCATTAAGATCTGTGCCAGCTTGTGGGCTAATTTACATGTCTGTTCGCATTTCTATGATTTTCTTCCTTCCAGGCACACGATAGGATACTGTCTTCTGCTTACTTGAAGTTGGATCTGGCTTGGGTGGCTCAGGCGGCCTGTGAAATGGGAGGGCTATCAGAGGTGAAGACGCTTCTCTCTGCCTAGATGTCTCCCAGACTGCTTGGAATATGCTCTTTACCAGAGGGGGTCCTGAGGTGGGGCTTTGCCAGCCCGGGTTCTGGAGGGGGAGGTGTGAGGAGTACATGGTCACTCTGGCGCTCTGGGGTTGTCTGTCACATCAGCATGCGTCACCCGGTCCCAGCCGACGTCTCCTCCTGTCTGTATTTTTCTTTTTTTTGAGACAGGGTCTCGCTTTGTGGTTCAGGCTGGCCCTGAGCTCAGCCTCAAACTCACATCACAGCAATCCTCCTGCCTCTGCCTCCCGAGTGCTGGGGTTACAGGCGTGAGCCACCACGCCCGGCACTGTGGTATGTGGTACTGGTTGCTGCTGGGCGTGAGTCTCCACACCCAGTATGGTATGTGGTTACTGGGGATCGAACCGGGGTCCTTGCACTTACAAGACAGGCGCCGGAACCACTGAGCTAACTCCCTGGCACTCTTCCTGTCTTTAGAAGGAATGCTTCTGATGTTAACCCACTGGACCTGATTTTGGCTATTTCCTTACAGGATAAAATCTGTCTGTTACTTTTTTATTAAGAGGCTTTAAAATCAAAATATATGTTAGGTTTTACTATGTATTTCCTCAGCAGGTATATCTTAGGACTTTCTCTTTAGATCTAGCGGTTACGCTGCTAGATCATGCTGAGGGTTTTTTTTGTTTGTTTGTTTGTTTGTTTCTTTTGATGGGTTCTCCTTAAGTTGTCCAGACTGGCCTCCAACTTTTTTTTTTCTTTTTTCAGTACCAGGGATTGAACTCAGGACCTCGTACTTGCGAGGCGACAGCAGCACTCCTGAGCTCTATCCCCAGCCCTTAGGTCATGCTGAGTTAAACCTTCGTACAGTCCTACCATGAAGTGATGGAATTTATTATTGGTCTTCTGGGTTGTTGCTGGGTTCCCGGACATAAGTGAGAATAGTCTGTAGCATTCCTCCTCTGGCTGCTCAGTACTGGGCGTGGGACCCAGGGCCTTCACACTGAGCTACGTCCCCAGTGCTGAGGCTCCTCACACTGCGCTCCAACTTGATCCGCCTCCCAGAGATGGGGTTGCAGGTGTGTGCCGCCATGCCTAGCTTTGTAGCTTCCTTTATTGAGCAAAATCTGCAGGTTTTGAGTTTCACTCTGTTTCATAGAAGCACATTGGATGACTTCTTTTCTCCTGTTTTCTGGAGCAACATGAATGATAGGGAATTACATGTTCTTTAAAGATTTCATAGAATTATCTGTCCTATGAAAGCAGCTGAGACCTTTCTTAAAAGGATGGCTCTTTAATATATTTCTTCAGTTCTTTTATGATAATATATATTTAATATATTTCTTCAGTTCTTTTGTGATAATTAGGTATTAGCCTTTAGTTTGTCTTCTGGATTCAGCTTTAAATAAATAAATTAATTAAAAATTTTAAATATAAAAGTTAAATGTTTCCCTAGAAAATGGTCCATAATAGCTGGATCTATAGTTTATGAACTCTTTAATTTCCTCCCTGCTGGGTCCCCCTCATCTTTTTTCAGATTTGTTAGTGCTTTCTCACTGGCGCCCTCTCTCCCTTTCTTTCCCTTTTTGGTGCTTGGGAGGGAACCCAGTCTCATATATGCTAAGCATTATTCTACCACTAAACCACACCCCCAGCCGTTCTATGTTTTTCCTTGATTAAGTGAAACTATATAGCTATTAGGATATATTTTCAAATTCTATGATATGGCAGTACTGGAGATTAAATTTAAGACCTAGCCACTGAGCCATCTCTCTCTTTGTATATATACAAAAGATATATATGTGTGTGTGTGTGTGTGTGTGTATATACACGCATGTATGTACATATGTATGTGTGTATATATATATATATGTATTAACCTGGCCTTGAACTCACGACAGTCCTCCTGTCTCAGCCTCCTGGAGTGCTGGGATGACAGGCGTATGCCATCGTACCAGGACCTTTGCTTTTTATTTTGACACAGGATCTTTCTAAGTCCCGAGCTCCCTGGAGTGGCCTTGAACTTGGGATCCTCCTAGCTCAGAGAGTGCCGGATTTTCAGGCATGAGCCACCACACCCAGCAAAGTTTACATTTTTGCTAAGCATGCTTTTTTGCTGATTAAAACCAGATGAGATATGATTGGCGAGAGGGCTGGGTAAAGTTTACAGTACGGATGTACCGTTCACTGTATTTCAGTGCTCTTGGCTCTGTCCAGGCCTTAGCTGGACACCGCAGCCCTTGGATATGGACATCAGATATCTCTTATCTCTGAGGTTCTCCTGGTGTCAGGGGCAGGCAGAGGGGGGCAGCTGTGCCAGGCAAGGTCCGCCAACTCCGAGCCTGGGTCTCTAGGGGGGTTGGACAGATGGTCAGACGGGTCCGGGGAAGGCTACAGTGGGGATGGGGATCCTACCCTGCATCTTAAGTAATGCTGCATTCACTGCTGAAAACTGAATGTGTGTCTTGTAGCTGTAAGAGGATCAGTGAATTCTAGGTGCGCTGAGGCAGGGGGCTCGCTGAAAATGTTCTGTACCTGCAGACTGCTCAGCTCTCCTTCCAGAGCCAGGTGAATGGCCGAATGATGCCTTTTAGATCAGGCCTGTGCTTCACGGTGGCACAGCAAACTCAGAACTGCTGGCGCAGTTTTTAAAAGAAAATGGAAAAATTAAGATATCTGAGGTGGGGGTGCAGCTCAGTGGCAACACCACCCGTCTGGCAAACACAGGGTCATGAGGTTGATCCCCAGTACTGCAAAAAAAAAAAGGAGTTCCCTACAAAAATATAACAATTATTATTATCGGGTTATTATAACATAATAAGAGTTTACACTTTTGGGGATGACACCTTATAATAGCTCTGACAGCTATAGAGACTGGTAATATTTTCTAATGTTTTAGCCCAGCACTAAAATAACAGTGGACTTTTTTCCCCCAGATATTCTTCTTTTGGCCGATGAAAAATTTGATTTCGATCTCTCGTTGTCTTCTTCAAGGTAAACAAAGGAGTTTTGTGCTCTTGTCTCGGGCACATAGTCATTCAAGTCCTTGGTTGCATGCCAGCGTTGTTAACCACTAGTGATCCTTTTCTTTACAATAGTGCGAATGAAGACGATGAGGTTTTCTTTGGGCCTGTGGGACACAGAGAAAGATGTGTCGCTGCCAGCCTCGAGTTAAAGAGCCAGGCTCCCGCACAGCCCGCCCCGGCCGTGCCGGCCAGCGCCTGCGCCTGGAGCCCGCTCACCGGGGAGAAGTTCGTGGAGGTGTACAAGGAGGCACACCTGCTGGCACTGCAGATAGAGCGCCAGAGCAAGCCCCAGGCTGCCCAGCCTGAGAAGCCCTGGGGCCAGGGTGTGGAGAGGTTCGTCCAGGAATCAAAGCTAAAAATGAGCCTCTTTGAGAAAGAAGAGGAAGCTGAGAAAAGCCCCAAGTCACTTAAAAGAGACACGTACTACCTGGCAGACAGCCCCTTGGTGGGGACGCCACTCTCGCTCTCCGGAGGCCAGCCTCCCTCCGCCGAGCCCCAGCCCATGGCCCGGGTCCCGGCCAGCCCTGCTCCTGGGGGCCCCGCCCCACCCCCAGCGCCGAGGCTGCAGCCCCGGTCTCATCCTTTGCCTGGAGACCCACGGGCTGCCCACCCTCCGGGTCAGGCCCTGCCTCAGAAGAGGGTGCCCAGCAAGCTGCCGCCACCCCGAGCTCTGGCTGCACGAGGACGACACCTTCACCTGGCTGCGGAGAAGGTAGGACTCAGGGAAAACACTTCCTGGAGATCCAGACCCCTGCCTCCACCTTCTGTCCTTGCCCGCTTCGGGACCGTGGGGGAAACCTGGAGGCGCGGTGGGAGTGACAAAGTCAGTGCCGTGGCCGAGGTGCAGGCCAGGCTTTGCCCTCAGGCTCCGGGTTCCGAACACTAGGCACTTTGTAGTGGGAGAAGATCCCCCCGGGACAGCCACGCCTCACCTCCTGGCCGTTAAGTGAGGAGATGCTGTGCCGGAAGGTGCAGCTGACGAGTGTCCCACTGGGGTGCAGCCAGCCACCTGTGGGAAATGGTGTGGGGCTGCGTGGCGGGTGGGCAGGAGGAGGGCGTGTGCTAGACCACGACTGCCTTGCTTCCAGATATGCTTGAGCGGCCTTTTGCTCAGGGAGGGGAGGCTGCCCCGTGGCTGAGGTAGACTGGGTGGGCTCACTGGGTCCATTCCGGCCTGGGCTCTGCCCCTCGCCCTGGCTGAGGCGCTGAGAACTGGGCAGTGTTGGGGAGGAGCCCTGGGGCCCTGGCCTTGCTCCGGTCGAGACGGTCCTCACATTTCACATTAAACTTTCAGCCCAAGAAACAGGTACCAGCGAGTCCCTCCCGAGGCAAAGTCCTAAATGAAAAGCACCCCCAGGGGGCTGGGGACAAACTCCGAGCAGCCCTAGATGTTACCAGCCTGCCTGGGGGCCACAGGGGCCAGGCCAAGCGGTCACTCCCGGTTCCCAGCAAGGTGAGTCCGTTGGGGTACGTGGGTGGGAACAAGGTGGTAGCTGGTGTCTCAGTTCAGATCAGGATATGAAAGTGGGAAACAGGCAGCTTGGCAGAGAGCCCGCACCAAGGTCAGGCCGAGGCCACCTGTAAACTGGTGGTGCTCCCTGCTCTCTCCTGCCTGGTCGCAACGCCTTACAGCCAATTGCCAGTCCCTGGCCGCTGAGCTCTGCATAAGAGTCGTGGGCTTTGGGGCCAGGAATTTAGCTCAGTGGTTCCGGCGCCTGTCTTGGAAGTACAAGGACCCGGGTTCGATTCCTCAGTAACCACATACCATACTGGACGTGGAGACTCACCCCAGTAGCAATCAGTACCACATACCACAGTGCCGGGCATGGTGGCTCAGGCCTGTAATCCCAGCACTCGGGAGGCAGAGGCAGGAGGATTGCTGTGATGTGAGTTTGAGGCTGAGCTCAGGGCCAGCCTGAACCACAGAGCGAGAGCCTGTCTCAAAAAACCTTAAAAAAAAAAAAAAAAGTCGGCTTTGTCAGCGTGGCCAGAGCTGGGCCGAGGCCAGTGGACTCAGGCGGTCTGAGTTGGGACCTGGAAGTGTCACTTCAGATGGCTCCCTGGGGTGGCCCTGGAGCATCACAGGAAGCCATACTTTGAGGACCATCAGCCCCTGCACCCTCGGATTCACCCAACTCCAGATTGAAAATATTCAGAAAAATAAGATTGGCTCCATCCTGAACATGAACAGAACTTTTCTGGTCATTTTTGTACAAACCGTAGAGAATACTGACTTCACACAGATAAACATTCTGTACAGACCGTAGCACTTCTAGAGTGATTTAAAGTGATGAGGAGACGTGTGCAGACTCTGCTGTCGTGTGCAGGGGACATGAGCATTGGGGATCTGACACCTAGGGGCCTCCACACAGCTTAACTGCTTACCTTTAAATTCAGGATGATAATTAGTATATAAAACTTTTATTTTTTGAGGGGGGTCTCATTTTTGTAGTTCAGGCTGGCCCTGAGCTCAGCCTTGAACTCACAGCAATCCTCCTGCCTCTGCCTCCCCAGTGCTGGGATTACAGGCCTGAGCCACCACACCTGGCACTGTGGCATGTGGTTCTGATTGCTGGTGGGCATGAGTCTCCATGCCCAGCAATGTTGTATGTGGTTACCAGGAATCCAGCCTGGCGCCCTTGCACTTGCAAGGCAGGTGCTGGAACCACTGGGCTAAATCCCCGGCACTAACACTTCTTTTTGAGACCCTATTTTTGCAGTATGTGGAGAGAGTGAATTCTGGTTTTTGACCCTTTTGTCTCAGGCGGGGCTGAAGAAGAGCCTGTTAAAGCCTCCCGGCTGTGCTGGCGGCGGTGTGAGGAAGTCCTCCTCTTCCTCGGGGTCCTCTTCAAGCGCAACTTCCAACGTGTGCCCATCCCCAGCAGCAAGCAAAGGTGAGCAGTGGCATCCTGCCGCACGCAATAGGCAAGACTGTTCTCCAGGCCTCTTGACTCTGCGGGGCACTGCAGAGGGTTTGCTGTGGGCTACAGGCTGCTTCAGACACTGGGCAGGGACGAGACTGTCCCTGTCCCCGCCCTCTGGGGCTTCCGCCAGTGAGACGGTTGGTTTTAGTCGAGATACATGCTGTGTTTGTGCCCAGTGCCAAGACTCGGAGGAAGCGGGCAGCAGCCTGGTGTGCAGGTCATCACTCAGGTGTCAGGGTGTGGCTGTCCACATCAAGAGGAGCTCGTGGGGCCAGGGATATGGCTCAGTGGTTCCGGCGTCTGTCTTGCAGGCGCAGGGACCCGGGTTCGATCCCCAGTAACCACATAACAATACTGGGCGTTGGAGACTCACCTTAGCAGCAACCAGTACCACATACCACAGTGCCAGGCGTGGTGGCTCACGCCTGTAATCCCAGCACTCAGGAGGCAGAGGCAGGAGGATTGCTGTGATGTAAGTTGGAGGCTGAGCTCCGGGCCAGCCTGAATCACAAAGCGAGACCCTGTCTCAAAAAAACCTAAAAAAAAAAAAAAAAAATCCTAAAAAAAGAAAGAGGAGCTCGTGGCCCAGGACTCCCAGCGTCCCTGAGCCCTAACTCCTCCACCTATTCCAACCCGGGCTCCTTGCTCTTCCTGCTGAGTCGAGGCTGCCCTCTAGTGGTACAGGGAGAACTCCGCTGGCAGCAGATAGAAGTGTGATCTGCTCCTAACTGAATTGAATTCTGAGCCCAAGGTAGTGGCACAGGTCTGTGATCTCAGCACTGAGGGGTCTGAGGTGGGAGGGTTTCAAGTTTATCCTGCCTGGGCAACTTAGATGCCATCTGAAAATAAAGAGGCTGGCATAGGTCAGTGGTAGAGCACCCCTGGGTCTAATCCCCAGTACTGCCAGAAAGAGAGAAAGTTAAAGACATAAATGATCTAAATCCTGGGCATAGGTGTGGCCCAGTCGCAGAGAGCACTTACCTAGCATGAGGAACACTGGGTTCTATCCCCAGTCCTACAAAACAACCATCAGGAACCAGATCCTCCTGATTCTGTTGGCTGTGTAGACTGGCTGTGTTCCAGTGTGATCCAGCGTGGTCTTGTTCTGGTCTGATTTGGAATCCACACTCTGCCACCCCGTGGTTAGAAGTCTCTCCTGACCTTACACGTGAGGGGACAGCGTCTGCCTTGTGAGGTTCTTCTGAGCCTTGGAAATCCTCTGCCACCCCCAGCCATGCACAGGGGCAGGAGCAGAACAGTGAAGCGCTTCTGGGTTGCATCTTGTTCACTGTCTCAGGACAACGTACCACTCTGGTGACTGTCTGTCTAGAGCCGTGGAACAGGGCTTTGGGGTGTGTTTATCCACGTCATACACAGTGGAGCACTGGGGTCAGACAGGGTTGTGGGTGGGATGCACCTTGCACGGCTGTTACGCATGATATCTGAGCTATGGCATTAGTTCAAGGTTTTCTTTAAGAATCCTTGGCCAAATTGGGTATGGTGGTGACACCCACCTATAATCCCAGCACTCAGGAGGCTGAAGCAGGAGGATTGCCCTGAGTTAAAGGCCAGCCTAGTACATAGCAAGAACCTGTCCAAAAAAAGCCTTGACCAGATTGAAGACCATCGGCCCCTAACTCTAGTTTGTCTATTACTCTTTTTTTAACCTGTGTGTAATACCAGGAATTGAACACAGGACTTTGTGCTTGCCAGCCAGGCACAGCACCACTGAGCTACAGGCCTAGCCTATATTCTGTTTTAAATTCTATTTGTGATACAACTATGCCTCCTCCTCATAACTTAAAGCATTCAACTATTAATGATTGTATGTACTCCTTCTACCTGCCAAGGTGGGTTCCCATGACTGTACTGCCACTTCCTTCTGCTTGGCTGGGGTAGACTTCTGCTGCCTACATAATGAAGACAGGTCCTCCCACCCCAAGTCCTCAGGATTAAACCCAGGACCTTTGCACTAAGTTACCGCCTCAGCCTTTTTATTTTGTGAATTTTGAGATAGACGCTTGCTAAGCTACAAAGTTGCTCAGGCTGGTCTTGAAATAGATTCTCCTGCCTCAGCCTGCAGAGTGCTGGGATTACAGGATGTCCGCACCCCTAGCTGAGACAGGAGAGTTTTACCTCGTGGATGGATGGTTCTATGCGTCTTGACATTTTGGTAATTACACTGAGAATTAGGAGACACTCTGAGGAGCTGAGGGCAGCATTGTCAGCATGGATTTAGCCACCTGGGGTCTGGCGCTGGTGGATGTGCTGACAGTGGGGTGCTCCATGTGTGTGGAAAGCGGTACATGCTTGATGATACCCCACTTTCATAAATGTCCGCAGCGAAGTCCAGCGAGCTTGCAAGTGTTCCTGCCAGCGGCACCCAGCCTCTGTCAACCACTGGCACATCAGACAGGCTGGGACTTGCCACGCCACGCCATTCTTTGCCAACAGCCCCTGCAGGGGCATCCTGTGGGCAAGCTGGAAGGACAGACGCTGCCCGGTCCACGGCACCCACCACAGCTCCCCCAGCGCAGCTCCGGACCCCGGAGAGTGGAGGCCCGAGGCCGGACACTGACTCCGCTCCGTCAGCATCTTCTGAACTGAATAAAACTCAGAGCCTAGGACGGCGGGACTCCCGTCTGAGTTCCAGGGTAAAAGCTGTGCCTACGCCTACAAATCCATTTAAAGTTCCCAAGTTTTCCATCGGTACGTACTCGAGTTTTAATGTGTTTTTTGAGATAGCAGAGAAACCTGCCTTGTCCTGACAGCGCCGTGTCCCCTGCCTCCCACCTGCCCTCCCCTCGGGTCATTGCTGGCACCGTCCCCGGGACATGGCTTCACATTCCCGTCTGTCCTGCTTCTGCTGAGTCCAACCTCGCCCAGCCCGTCTCCTCCTGGTGCCGTGTTGAGCCTGTTCACAGCCGCTGTCTTCGTCTCCTTCCGACTCCACTGTCTATTTCTGTGGACTCGCCTTTTCCTGCGCTGGGCCTTTCCTGTGCTCGCCTTTTCCTGTGTGTTGTCAGTGGTGCATCTTGAGGGTTAGGACTCTGTGTTCGTACTTTGAGGAGCTGGTCTGTGGTCTCGCAGGAACTCGCAGCACACCTGACCTCCTGGATGACTGTGCTCGGAGGGGCGGGTCTGGAAGGCTTGCTTCGGGGAGGTTGTGACCACAGTCAGCTTGCGCTCTGTTCACCGTTGGCGTGTGACTCAGGACCTGGTCCTTGCCAGGCAGGTGCAGCACCACTGAGCCACATCCCTGGCCCTCCCCGATTGCTCTTCCCACGACCTGTGGAGCCTTGTCCTGTGCCAGATGATGCCTGCCGTGCAGCCAGAGAAGAGCCTCTCTGGAGCTCCTTCCTCTCACATCCTCAGGCCTTCTCGCTCCAGTCCCCCGTCCCGAGTCCCCTGGGCCCCAGCCTCTGTTCCTGGGGTCAGGGAGCCTGTCATGCCCTCCAGGGCCTGCCAACCTCCAGGGCATCGTGTACCCGGGAGGTCCTAAGTGGCGTTTGGTAACGGCCCATGAATTTAGACAAAGTTGTGTGGCACAGAAAGTTCAGTTCTGTCCCACAGGCCTCGGCTGTCGTCTCAAAGCCCTGGGCCAACTCTGTTCTGTCAGGAGTTGCACTGCAGAGATTTAATAGGTAACAGATTCCAAGTTCAAGAAGGAAAGCACAGCACAGAAACAGCGTGACAGATGTGGTCTGCGCAGTGGCTCTGAGCCTGACCCAGGCTGCGGGGACTGGATGAGCAGATGCCCCTGGCGAGCAGGGTCAGACCTGCCCGTCCCCCATCCTCCTGGCGGGCCTCAGTTTCCAGACGCAGCTGCCTGGAGCATGCGCAGTGGCACAGGGTTTTCGTCCTCACATGATTATCCCGGGATAAGGAAGCGAGTGCCGTCAGAGCCCAGCCACACGGAGCAGGAGAGTTGAGCTGAGTCACTGACGCACGCCGGCCCTCCAGTTCCCCTCAGTGGCTGTGGGAGGAGAGATTTTAATTACGTCGCTATCCCGCCAAGTGAGAAGGCGAAGAGAACGAACAGAAGGGGTCAGAGCCTCATCGTGACCTGAAATCCTCTGTGACCTCAGTCTCCCGCCGTGGTCTGTGGTTCGATGTCACAGTGACACCACCCTCAGCCTGCTGAGTCTCCTTTGTGACCCGCACAGCACCAGCCTTGTCTGTGACTCTTAGGACAGAATCAGAACTGTGGAGAACAAAAGACAGGAGTTAGACAAGAGTCCAGTGTCAACGAGGAGGTTCGGTGGTTTTCACAGTATGCGGCATTTAAGATGACAGTTATGAGCCACAGGGTCACCTCAGGGCCATCAGGCTCGGGTACAGTCCGCACAATCTGGACATTGGGCCAACAGTATGTGCATAGGGTGTAACTTAAAGAAGGCCGAGCATCACTGCAGAGCTTACGAAGAAACCAGCAAAAGCTTGAATTTTATGGAGTGGTCAACGGCGCAGTGTTGGCTGACTGAGAAATGACTCAGAGATGTACATATCTGTGATTTCATAACTTCAAGACATTTTTTTTTTTTTGAGATAGGGTCTTCGTAGTCCATGCTGGCCTTGAACCCACAGTGATCCTCCTGCCTGTTGGGATTACAGGCAGGCACCACTACACCTGGCTCGTAATTTTAAGAATTTTAACATATATGCAAATTTCACTTACTAACCTTTATCCCATTTACGTTTAACTATTTCAGTTTTAATGATTATACCTTGATTACATGGAAACCAAAGTGTTAGACACACAGAGTTGTTGTTTATTTCTTTGCCAAAGACCCCAGCAGGAAGCGGTGGGCATCAAGTCTCTCTGATCTCAGGTCAGACTTGAGTTTTAAGGACTCCGAGTCCACAGGGCCAGTGCAGCCTGCCCAGCCGCCGGCCCCAGACACGTGCAGCAGACTCCTCTGACGGGGACGGTGTGGTGCCAGACCTGAACTAGCTGTTTATAAAACGTTTGCTAGCGTCTGGCCAGCCGAAAGTGGCTGGGGACAGTCCTGTGATCTTAACGTTTGCGTGTAGAAGTGCCGATTCAAATAGGACTCTGACGGGTTTTACCTGAGAGGTGCAGTGTGGAGTGTGTAGCACAGTGTGTACACACACACACACACACACACACACACACACACACACACAAAGCTCTTACATGCCCATGTTAGGGTTCAGTTACGAGACAGAAAAGTATAGTCATACCAGTGTATCAGTTTATAAAAAGACAGTTGGATCCAGTTTACATATCTGACAGAACAAGACGGCGCAGTCATCCACTCCTACGGCTAAGCTTGGAGATTCCTGTTTGCCCCACGAGGAGTGCTGGGAAGGCTGCAGACAGAATTTTGCTAAATCAGTTCCATCCTGGTGGCAGCTGTGTTTAAACAATTCCTGTACATTCCCACCTTTTCTTTTTTCTTTTTCTTTTGTTAAGTTCTCACTGTGGAGCCTTAAACTGCCAGTGATCCTCCTGCCTCAGCCTCCTCGGTGTGGGGATTACAGGGGCATGCCACCACGGCTGGCTTCCTTTGTGCAGTCTTTAGTTTTAAACTAGTTTAGAGCTTAACTCTTGGATGTTTACATTTTATCTGGGGTTGACTGAAATGCAGTGAGGCGTTGCATTGCGTGCCCGGCACCCAGGGACTCCTGGGGACAGGCTGTAATGATCAGACAGATCTGCTCTTGTGGAATTTGTGTTTAACAGAAGAAGACACAAGAGATAGCAGACAAATGCAGTTTCGGATCCGAAGCGTGATGATAAAATGAGTCAGGAGGGCCTGATCGTTCGGCCCTGTGTCAGGAGGGGGACCCAGCTCAGCTCGGCAGTGTCAGGTGGAGGTGAGAGTCAAGGGCCAGCAGAGCGGGCAGCCTGCTTGGGTCGCGCCTGAGGTTGTGCCAGTGCTGCCCCGGGCCAGGCCCCACGTCTGGCTCCATGTGCACAGTCCCTGGTCTGAGCTGCTCTTCTGCCCTCCATTGCTCCCGTCTGCCATTATCCTGACGGACCCACGCTGTTTGGGCAACCGAAGCGCTGGCTGGGAGAGACCAGGGTGCTTGGTGCACCCAACCCCAGGCGCTGTGGCCGCTGCCCCGCTGGGTCCCAGGCAGCCTGAGTGCTGCTCATGTGCCCTCTGCTGGAGGTCTCCAGTGGGACTCCTCTCACCTTGGTCCCACTCATTGGTGCGACTCACACTGAAATAGGGAAACGGAGACATCTGGGACTTGCCCATGTGGCGAAGTCCCCAAACAAGGGGCCTCCCAGCGGCCTATCTGACTGGCCCACTCCTCTTGGTCCTAGGTGGGTCCCCAAGCGGTGTGACGCCAAAGTTCTTGAGGGTGCAGAGGCTGCAGTCATGGGCATCTGCTGGCAGGTGAGTCCCTCAGGCTGCTTCCTTTCTTATGTTGTGAGGACACTGTGCCCCAGCTCTCCGAGAGCTGCTTCCGGGATGGGGGTCCTCCCCACAGCGGCGCACAGTCAAGACACTTCTGTCTATGCTGGGGTCCTCAGCGTCCCTTCCGCTGCGGCCTTCACCACTCGTGGGTCGGCTGCCAGCAGCACTCCACATGCTCTGGTGCACAAGAGAAGCCCTTGCACCTCGAGTCTGTGTGGTCCGGGGGAGAGGAGAGGCCTCGGCCCTCTGGATCCGCATCTGAGGGCAGGGGACCTGCCGGAACCAGCCTGGCTCTCCCCACTGTGGGTAGGGTAAGCCCAGCAGAAGGAGCGCTGGGCTGGGACACCACACATGGATGCTCCTGGCTCTGCCTCTGACCCAGGCCACCTCTGCTCACCTCTGCCTCACCTTTCCAGGGTCGTGGCTCACAGCACGCCTGTGAGACATTCCTCAGGGCCAGTTTCACAGACCCCCTCCGGCAGCACGAGGACCCCCGCGAGCGCGAGACGAATGTCTATGTTGCCCACACCTGCCAGCCGGCGCCTCTCCGGCCTCCCACTGATGAGCCCCAGGACCATGCCCGGGACTCTTGCGTCCCCGCCGTGTGTCACTGCCCAGCGGCGGCTGTCTTCTGAGCCCCGGAGGAGGTCTGCGGTGGGGTGAGAGCAGAGGCCGCACACGTGTGCTGGGCGGCATGTGGCCTGCAGGGCGCAGGGTGATGGGGGCCCTGGCCCACGCTCTCCTGTCCACGCGGGAAGGGCGGGCGCTCCCTGCTCCTGCCGTGGCTCTTACCCAACTGGGGCAGAGCTTCCTTGACGTGAGGCCAGGAGAAGCCTCAGGCTGCTGCTCTGCTATGTGGCCCGGCTCCTGGCCTGGTATTTAATAGCTGCAGGGCACAAGGTAAAACCTGATGGAGCCTGGAGCCTGTTCGGGGGCGGGGAGGTGAGAACAGGACCCTGGGACTAGTCAGCCCTCCCACTAGGCACAGGAAACTCAAGGTCGGGAAGGTGACAGCGTCCCTTGAAGCCCTGGCTCTGCTGAGGAGCTGGCCGCAGGGCTGGGCACTCCTGCCACAGGACAATCCAGGAGCTCCCTTCCCTCCACAGCGCGGGGTCGGCGAGGGACAGCAGCAGAGCGCCAGGATGCAGGCCGGCGGCCCCCTCACCCGAAGGGGTCTTCTCCCCTCCTCCATCTGTGCCCCAAGCCCTTTGCTTCTCCCCAGAGAAAAGCGACCCTTTCTCGGAAGGCCCCGCCACAGGGCCAGTTCAGGACGAGGCCAAGCCGGAGGCGGACCCCCACCCAGCTGAGGTAGGTGGAGGCATGTGGGTTCATGCCCACTGTGGGGTGTGCAAAGCGGGCTGCTCTGGAGGATGGGCTCCGGCCCGCTGCGGCACTCACCCTGCAGCCAGGTCTTCCCACGGTTGGCGAAGGAGCCAGAGCAGGGCCGCGGCTCTGCCGGGCCGGCTGGGGGCTTCCTCAGGGTGGCTTCTGAGCAGAGCCTGCGTCCCCCGAGGTGGCTGGCACAGCAGTGCTGGACTGTTCTCCCCTGTGCGGCCCTGCTGAGGCCCTGCTCGTGAACATCGGCCTCGACCAACTTGCCATCTCTCCCCGGGCCGAGAGCCAGCCCCCGGCTGACCTTCCGCTCATCGACCTTGGTGGCACTCCCGGAGCCGATGTGCCCTCGGAGCCTGCGAGCGGACCCCTCATCGACCTCACCACCAACACCCCAGACATGAGCAGACACGGCATGCCCAAAGCTGTGCCAGCCGAGGGCCAGGTGAGGCCAGGCTGGTAGTGCCAACTTCAGCTAATCATGGTGGCCCTTACACCTCTAAGGTTCAGGTCCCAGTGGACTCAGCTTTGGTGACCTGAGCTTCTCAAGGGTCACTACTCCCATTGACGTGTCCTCCCAGGACCCACGGAGCTCTCGGGGTGTAGAGTCGGGGTCCCCAGCCCCACAGCCCATACCTGCTCAGGCTCCGAGGTCAGCGCGTCTGTCTCTCCCTCCCTACACCTCGCCATAACAGCCGAGGTTTCCCTACTCACCCCTGAACCCGCAACACCACGCCCGAGCCCAGGGCGTCTGACACACAGCTCCCCGTGGTGTCCGTTGTGGGCGATGTGGCGGTGGCACGGGCAGCTGTACTCACCTTGGCGTTTGTACTCCCGCAGCTCATCGACCTGTGCTCGCCCCTCATCCAGCTGAGCCCCGAGGCTGACAAAGAAAACCTGGACTCGCCGCTTCTCAAGTTCTGAGCAGAGCAGAAGCCCCCGATCCGCCAGCTGTGTGAAAGGGGCTTTCGGCCCTTGGAGATGTGCTGCAGGAACTGATTTTTTTAAAAGGCCACGTGTATGTTCTGCACTGAGGGGGCGGCCGGGCTGGCTGTTTCCTCAGCTCCTCCGGTTCCCAGGCTGAGATGCAGCACTCTGAACAAGAATTGAAGGTTTCTGTGTGTAAAATAGTAAGCACCTAGTTTTAAAGTTAAACGTGTAAGAAATGTTAAATAATCTAGATTTAAGTTAAATTGTAAAATAAAAGTACATTAAAACACACTTGCTTTTTTTTTTGAGACAAGGTCTCACTTTCAGCCTGGTCTTGAACTAAGCCTCGAACTCACAGCAATCCTCCTGCCTCTGCCTCCGAGTGCTGGGATTACAGGCGTGAGCCCGGCACTGTGGTGTGTGGTACTGACTGCTGATGGAGCGTGAGTCACCACGCCTGGCATTGTATGTGGTTACCACGGGTCGAACTCAGGACCTTGCACTTGCCAAGCAGGCACAGGAACCACTGAGCTAAATCTCCAGCCTAAACACTTGCTTTTTAAGCTATCTGCTTTTCAGATGTATATAGCTGTTCTCACCCCACCCATCGCTGTCAAGATTATGGATCTGGTCACTGGTGTTTTTCTAAGTGATTTTGAAAATTAACGTGAATAAAAATTGGTATAAATCCAGAGCCCAGACTGCCCCAGGTGCAGGCCTGGGAACCTGCATCTGTCAGGCACTCAGGACCACACCGCGGGGAGGCTGCAGGAGGCAGCTGGGGTCCTGAGGGAGGGAGAAATGGGTAACAGCCAAGGCCCTGCCCTGTGCTGAGGCCCCGCCTGCGGGCCACATGACCCTCACACTGCTCAGCAGGGACACTGCCCAGGGTCACTGGGGGGAACATGAGGCCTGAGGGCAGTCGGTGGGAACCACCACCCGCCCGGAGCCTGCCATTTTCTAAGACCCTTGTCCTGGAGGTCTCGACTGTGCACATCTATGGTTGGAAGAGCCCTTGGTAGCAGACACGAACCCACTCCTGGGTGCCTGTATCGGGCCAGATCCTCCCTCTTCTACGGGGGTGGGGGGGAAAGGCCGGGCCAGACTTCTCACCTCCATGGTTAACGAGGCCAGTACAGGATGGCCACCGGAACCAGCTGTGGCATCCAGAGTGGGGAACATGGAAGAAACTTATCTTGCTATCATGGCTTCCATCTAAATGCCCTGTAAAGCCTCTGGGCTCACAGAGGAGCTTTTGCTTTTTTTTTTTTTTTTTTTTTGATAACTGGGGATCAAACTCGGGACTCTGTGCTTGCCGGGCGGACACAGACCGCTGAAGGGAGGCTTTTGGAAGGAAACTGGATCATGGCCTTGTCATCCTGAATCATGGCTTTGTGGTACTGGCCTGGTCCACTGACGGCGCATAGCTGGGTATGATGCTGATGCCGGGAGGAAGCGAGCCTGGGCGGCGGGAAAGCCCCAGGCAGGGACCAGGAAGGGAGGTCCACCGTGTCTTCTGCAGGGTGTACACGAGTCCTGGCGGTACGCTGGGAGCCGGGAGGGCGTTTCCCACCGGGCCCTAAGCGAGGGGATTCCACGGCGGGGGCGGGACTTCCGCTTCGCGACGGAAGTCGCCCCCGCGGTGGCAGCCTTAGTGACTCAGACGCTGCGCGGATGCAAGTGGCGCGGCACGTCGTGTGCGCCCTGTCGGGCGGCGTGGACAGCGCCGTGGCCGCGCTACTGCTGAGGCGGAGAGGTGAGGCGGCCGCGGCCCAGCCTGCCCCCCAGCGGCCCTTCTGGGACCCCCTGCGCTGCGCCGCCGGGCAGGTCGCCTTCCTCCCCGCGGTGACCCTGGCAGCCCACTGCCCCCGCGGTCGGACCCGCGCGAGTCTGCAGGGGAGCCTGGGGCTGCGCCCTGCGCGGGCGCCACGCTTCCTCCGCCGCCTGTGCGCCACGGCCCCTCCGGCCGTCCTTGCCCCGCCTCTGCCCCCCACGAGGCGACGCAGTCATGCTCGTCTTCTCCGTTGTCCGGATCTCAGGCTTTCTTCCTAAGCGCTTGCATTTCTTCCTGACATCTAAACCGAGCTCCACAGGTGTTCAGCGTTCTTGGGGGTCCGCAGCCGTGACCACCTGTCGTTAAGCCAAATCCTCCATCTCATCGCCAGGTCGTCTCTTGCACACCGCAGTGTTCTGCCATCTGTGCTGTCGGCTACCTTTGATGCAGGCCCTGGAATGGCAGAGTTGCAAACCCGGTTTCTGACTTTAGGCTACTTCTGTAAAACGGGATGGTACCGCCCTCACAGGGTGGCTAGGAGTAAACGACACACTGTGCATTCCGCTGCCCAGCACGGAAGAGGAACTCAGAAAAGAGTAGTGGTTTATTAGTATTTATCATGAAAGGTGTAATAAAAGGAGCCAAAGGGAAAGGTTTGCTTATAAGAGCCGGAGGAAAGGGATCTGAGAGGCCTCCTAGGGGTGGTGTTTGTGTTGTGCTTAAGGCTAGATTCTCACTGAGCAAAGCCCTGGAAGCCTGAGGGGAGGAGGCGTTGGCACGGTTGGCACTTCCAGCGGAGGAGAGGGTGAGGTGCTGGCAAGGTGGTGAGACCTGAGCCCTGAATTTGGAGGTTGTTACAGTGTTATGTGCTTGGAGCTATGTTGGGATCAACTCAGAGCCGTTGAAGGGTCCCAACAGGCACGTAAGGGGGTGTTTGGGGCGATACCAGACTGGCTGTGTCTGCCAGACTCGTCTTTTTACCCTCTGCCTCCAGACTGTACGACTTCACAGTCCAGCCCTCCTTGGACTTGTCTCCACGGAGGGAGCAAGTGGACTTAGCAGGGGGAAGAGCCCAGCACTCTCGTTTTGGCACTGAGAGCACTTGGGAGGGCGTGTGTCCTGTTGTGGGCACCCTGGAAAGTCTGCGGAACCAACTTGGGCTGTGTGAGCCTGTGCACCTGGGAACATCACATCTCTTAGGAGAAAATGCCATTAGGCTGTGGGAGCTATGCAGTTTTAAAACTGTCTGGGCCGAGGCTTTATTCACTGTACAAATTCTTTTTAAGCTACTTTTTTGTGCTGGGCGCTGTACTAAGTGCTGGGAGCACAGGATTGGAATAGACACGGGCCTGGCCCTTGAGTTCTCTTCGGTTGTGAGTTGCGGGGAGACTGGCTGGATAACTGGGTGTGTGTGCTAAGTTCGTAATAGAAGCAGCTCCAGGTGCTTGTGTGCAGAGGCGTGAGGGTCCAGTGGCTTCTGGGATTCAGTGGCCCCTTTTCATTTTGACAAAGGTTTGGGGCACTTAAGTCTATCTTAACAGAAAAGCCCTTGTCTTTCTTTACATCAGCCTAACAGAAAGAAATAGTCCTCACACCAGCCAGGTCCCCGAGCAGCTTGCTGAGGTAGCATAAGGTTCATACTGGCCTTTCAGTACCTGCTTTCATAATTTGTCACAGTAGAGAAGAGGGAAAGTGGGTCACTAAATAGATATGATACAGCCCTAATAATAAACAAGGTTTTTATTTTGTTTTATTTTTTGGTGCTAAGGGTTGAACCCAAGGCATACAAACTGTAAGTTTTATTAGTGAATTATAACCTCAGGTGGACATAGTATCCTCAATTTTAATTGTCTTTACACCTGATAGCCTAGACTTTTGAGTCAGAGTAGTAATGGGGAATTATTGAAATGAATTCACTTTTCTATAACCGAGTGGTGGTTTTATTTGCACTGAAAAGTCTAGTCTTGGTGGGCCTTTGGCTGGTCACACACCTGGCCTCGCTCCCCCTGTGAGCTTGATGTCACACTACGGCAAAATGTAGGAACACAAAGATGGGGGTTCAGGCGCAATGCCAGTTTTTTTTATGTGGTGGTGGCCAGGGTTTTACAGAGCACAGTGGGAACCTCAGGAAGGAAGTACCTGGAAGGTACTGGGTGGGGGTCACCCTGAAGCTGAAGGTCTCATGGCAAAGCTTGGGCTACCAAGTGCAGAGGTGCAAAGAGATGGTACGACAGAGTGTGCTCAGAGTGTGGAAAGCACTGCCGTTTAACCTGAGGTGGATTGACGACTCTGGTTCACTGCTCCCTCCCCAGGTTACCAGGTGACAGGGGTGTTCATGAAGAACTGGGACTCACTGGATGAGCATGGCGTGTGCGCTGCTGACAGAGACTGTGAGGATGCTTACAAAGTCTGCCAAGTCTTAGACATCCCATTCCATCAGGTGTCCTATGTCAAGGAGTACTGGAACGATGTGTTCAGGTGAGTGCAGGCTGCAGCTCGGAGGCTCCCAGTGTGTCACCACTGCCCACAGGTCAGCCATAGTTGGCCAGACTGACAGATGTGTGGCCCAGGCGCCGCCTGTGCAGGGGTGCCCGGGACTGGGTGTTTTCAGCTACCCTCCCACAGGAATGTCTGTGTAGCAGCCTAGGCTGCTCACTTCCCTCGCAGCAGTCCTGCCATGGGGCCTGAACTTGCGTTCCTCCTGCCTCAGGCTTCCAGAGCGCTGGAATTACAGGTGTGTGCCACCATGGCCTCCTCAGATATTATTAGTTAGTTAGTTAATTAGTTAATTAGTTGAATTTTGTGGTACTAGGAATTGAGCTACACCTATTGCCCTTTTTTGAGACATAATCTTGCTGAGTTGCAATTGGGCTTGAAATTCTTCTGCCTCAGCCTCCCAGAGTGCTGGGATTACAAGCATGAGCATCTGTGTCCAGCTAGATGTTCTGGTTAATTGCCATCTCCCTCACTTAACACAGGGGCAGCCTGTTTTATTTCTAGTAGAAGGTAGGTAGGCTGTTTCTTTGGGGTTTTTTTCCTAGTGTCCCTTGACATGGCTTCCCTCAGTCTGCCCGGAGCTGTCTTCCTGCAGGTGGCTCCTCTTCAGTGTGTATTCAGTGCTCATGGAGGAAGTTGATTGGGTCTAGGGGTATGTGAGAGGCGTGGAGAAGAGAGAGTTAGTGTCAGGTAGTTTGCAGCTTAACGAACCCCTTGACAGCCCGGACCTGTTAAGAGTAGAGCTGGGCATGATGGCGCACGCCTCCGAAACCAGCGCTGTGGGAGGCTGAGGCAGGAGGGTGGCGAGTTTCAGCCCAGCCCGGGCAGCGTACAAGTCAGTGTTGCCTACAAGGGAGCAATGGGAAAAGTGAAAGGGAGGGATAAGCTAGCTGCAGCCAGTAAAGTCACCATGCGGGGCAGAAGCGAGTTGGCACCACGTCTGCTTTGCCAGCTAAGAGTCACCATTAGTCACCGCGTCTAAGGCTACGATAGCGTCATCCACCGTACCTGGGGCAGCAAGTACTGCTGCGTGCAAGGACTGCAGAAAGCTGAGCCAGGCCGTCCGCTGCCCTGCGGTGGTATAGGAAGAATGGGCCGTGAAGACGTCTCTGAAATGCTTCTCTCTGACTTTGGACCTTGTATCGGATTTTTTAAAAAATGAAAAGAGATATGTAGCTCAGTGGGGCAGCCCTGTTGTTGCCTCCGGTCACCTGCAGGCCGGTGCAGCCTGCTCCTCCGTCTGTGCGTGCAGCCTTCCCAGTCAGCACTGGCTGGCTGTTTTGTTGGTGATTTTAGCCCTTCACTGATAAATAGAGAACTTTACGGCAGTGAGAAAACCACCCATACTAGGTTTTAAACCTACCTGATTTTAACCTCCCGTGGCTCCTCAGGACTGCACGGTTCTGCCTCGTCTTGCTGAGGTGGCGGCCAGTCCTGTTAGGACAGCGTCCACTGAGTCAGGATGGCCTGCTGTGCTGCACCCCGCAGGAAGCCGCCCACCCTCAGATGCGCGTGTCTGTCTCGTCAGAAGTTTTATTGTCCATTTGCCTGGTCACCTGGGCCCCAGGCGGGGACTAAGGCCTCATAGGGCCTCGGTGGTTTTATGGCTGCCGTGTGGCAGCTGAGCTCTGTGCCCCCACGAGCCCTCGTGTACGGGAGGAGGCTGGGAAGCAGGAGTGCGGCGTGACCCCAAGGCAAGGGCAGATGGCGCCCGAGCCCCAGCAGCTGGCACCGCGCTGCTCCCATCCCAGCTCCACGGGTATCGTGGCGTCAGACCGTTCACGGTCGGCGCTAGGCACATGTCTGAGAACACGGCAGACGGCTCGGTCCAGGCCTCTCCTGGGCTGCGAAAGATGATGGTTTTGGCGTGACAGCGAGGCAGGTTACACTGAGCAAGTACCTCAGCCAGTTTACTTTTCAAGAACGTTTCGTCCTAGAACTCAAGAGTCCTTTTCTTTTACTGCAGCGATTTTTTGAACGAGTATGAGAAAGGCAGGACTCCGAACCCCGACATCATCTGCAACAAGCACATCAAGTTCAGCTGCTTCCTTCATTACGCCGTGGACAACCTCGGTGAGGACGAGGGCGAGGCCTCTCTGTTTTTAAAAATCACCAGGTCTCTAAGACAGCCAGAGCTAAGACCTTGGAAATAGTTTTGGGTTTCAGGAGGAAGGGTGGAGTGAGTGCCGTTTTACTTCTAAGACTTCCTATGGAGGTGAGAGGGCAGGAGGAGAAGGTAGCGTCAGGCAGCAGGAATGGCATCTCAAGGAAAAGCGGTCGGGTCGCTGGTGAAGCGTCAGAAGGTGACAGTGTCCCAGGAGGAGGGGATTCAAGAAAATAGGACCCTCCCAGTAAAATATTGATGACCTTAATGAGCTATCAGCAAAAGACAGGACAAAATGAGCCTTTTAAGTGTGCCAGGAAGAAAAGCGTTTCAGGAGAATGACAAAGCTCTCGAGCTGGAGAGTCGCCGCCTCCTCAGACAGCGCGTCAGGAGCAGGGCCCGGGCGGCACCGCAGACAAGGCCCTGGGGATTGCAGAGCACAGCTGCCCACAGGACGCTGGAATTTGTGCCCACATCCTGCCAAGCCCTGACCCCTCAGACCCTAGCTGGCTCCCTGCCAGGCTCTGCCCTGGTAGAGGGGCTCTGGTTCCCTGGAGATGTGTTTGGGGAGGTCCAGGAGCCCGAGGTCACGGCAGAAGCAGCGCGGCTTTACTCATCCAGCCCTCTGGTCCTGCCGAGCTTCTGCTTTGCTCTGAGCGGAGGTCTGTGGTCGGCCCAGTCCCGGGTCCCGGGCCCCTGTCTGTCCCAGGTCTGACGCTGCCTCCGTGGCCTGTTCTGAGGCTTCACGGCTGAGGCTCTGCGCCCCCTGCCGGCTCGCCAGCCCATCAGATCTGTAGATCATGCCCGTGTTTCGACCTCCCATTCGTCCTTGTCACACCTCCCCAAAGCTGCAGACCTTCCGGGATTCTAGATGCCCTGTGAGTGACCAAGCCTGTGCTCCCGTGTTTGTTGTCAAGTCTGTAGGCGGAGCTGGCACAGAGAGCAAGACGAGTCCCCGGGTCTGCCTGGCTGGGTCATGGTTGTCATTCAGGGACAGTGACACACAGGAGGGCGTGGGAAGTACGTCCCCTATGAACCACGAGCCTGCTGTGGTCACCCTGGCAGAGGTCAGGTGTCCCTCGGGATTGTGTTCCCGGAGTGGCACCAGAGGGTGGCAGGGCTGGGACGCGCAGGAGGAGGGTTTCTGGAAGCAGCACACACAGCGCCTCAGGGAGGTGCCAAGTCCCTGTCCCCGCTGCTCTCCGGGAGCACCCGGTGGCTGGCTGTGGGCTGTGTCGGGAGGACTCTGCAGTGAGCGCTTCCAAGGCTGAGTGCAGTGCATCGAAATGCAGCACGGAATAAACCTCACGAAGTGTAGTCTCACGAGATCTCAGGGTCTCTGCTGGAAAAGTCCTGCGCTCCTAGTAACGCGCGGGACTGTTCGCCAGGACATCCCATTTAAAGTGGGTTTTTCTGTTAGCGAACGAGTCAGTGTGTGTTGTGATCCTGAAGGTCCTTTCTCGGCCAGCTGATCCCCGGGCGGTTCTCACCGTGCCTCTGTTGGACCCTGAGTCGGTCTGGCTCATTCCTTATCAGATCAGTTTTGTTCTCTTTTGATACCGAGTATCTGAAATTTCACACAACATTAATGATATAGACCATTGTGTTTTTATTTATTTTTTGCATTATATAGAGACAGCATCCTTCACCATAATAAAATGATACATATTTATTAAAGAAAAATAAAACTACTGAACAGTGAGAAGAGAGGGATACATTTGACTGTAATTTCACTTCTAGAATCAAAGAAATAGACGTGTGGGTTTTTCTCTGTTGAATAAGGACAGGATCGTATACCTCCCCGCTGTCCATTTGCATCCTGAGCACTTTCCCAATGTTGTCGGAGGGGCTGTGCCAGTGCCTCCGTGCCGCCGCTGTGGCAGGGTCACCTCTGTGCCCCCGTGTCGAGCACTGTGCAGGTTTTCAGTTAGCATCATCAGAAAACCAAGATGGGCTCTTTGTACTTGAGCACGTCTTGACTTGAGCTGGCAGGGCTGAATGTGTGGACATTCCTTTGGAGAGACGGTACAGTTTTACGAGGTCCAGTGCAGAGTTGAAGGTGTGGGGCTGAGGAATGTAGCTCAGTGGCACCATGGGTGCCTGCCAAGCACAAGGTCCTGAGCTCAATCCCCGTGAGCTGATGGCGCGTGCTGAGCTGGGTCTCAGGGTTGGGACAGGCGGGCGCCTGGCATCTTGGTGCCCTTGGCTGGTTCACACCAAGTCTGGTGAGTTCAAGTCTCAGCTCATTTCTGTGTGTTTTTAAAAACTTCCCAGGAGCAGATGCTGTTGCCACAGGTCACTACGCAAGAACCTCACTGGAAGATGAAGAAGTCTTTCAGCAGAAGCACATAAAGAGGCCAGAGGGGCTTTTCAGAAATCGATTTGAAGTTAGAAATCGTAAGTTCCAGGGCCCAGATCAGAGTTCTTTGTGTACAGAGTATAGTGATTGGAGAATGACCAGGGCACCCCTTTCTGTGCATTCCCCAATAGCTGTTTTGTTTGGAGCTTGTGTTTGAGGGGTACAGGGTCGGTTTTTTTTCCCAGGGCCTGTGATTGGCCGATAAGAGGCCCCAGTCAGAGGCCAGAGCAAGGGCCAGGCGAAGTTAGAGTTCTGACAAGGGTTAGGACTGTGTGGTGGTAATCTGAAGTCCTAAACGTACTTAGGGACATTTCCGGCAGTAATACTGGGGTGCTCCAGGCCCAGCCAGGCCTTTTCCTTTCCAGACTGGTCAAGGTGTGAGATGAGGCATGAACAGTGCAGGACCTCGTGGGGGGCTGTGCTACAGAGACCTGTGCGCAGCTGGCTGCTAACTGGCAGAAAGCAAGGCTTCCCCGTTCAGGGGATCCGAAATGTGGACAGCAAGGGGTGACCTAGCACACATTCATATGTAGAAAAATTTACGGAACTGCCGAGGGGCAAAGTGGGGCTCAGTCACATGTCTGCTGTGGCGTGGTAAAGGGCAGCACTCCCCACGCGTCACCGCGTGTTCCTGAATGAGCCTGGAGACCGGCCGGAGCATGGCTCCTCCGGGATGGGTGGCCTCACACGCCCGGCCTCCACTCTGTGCCACCGCTGTCCCTCATTTCCCTGAGGCCTGAGTGGTGTCGTTGACCTGGGCACTGCAGATGGCAGAGCCAGGCTTGACAGTGACAGAGAGGGTGTGGCTGTCCAGACGCGTGTGTCCCCTGGAGTCTAGACGAGACCATTTCACAGAGACAGCACAGCGTGCCCAGGCGGACAGAGCCCTGGGCGCGTGCCTGCCCCTGGCACCCAGCCTGGGCACGCAGGCTGACACTAGTGCACTGGAATTTTCGCTAAGTTGCCGTCTTGTCTGATTTCCAGTATTTGGCTGGGTCTGCTCTCAGCTGACACGTTTCCGTATCGTGTCACCTTTTTCATGTGACGTACGTTCTGCGGTAAACTCGGGTGGTTTTGCAGCAGATGGTTGGAGAGGGGATCGGCTTTTGCTTCTGACAGACCGGGGCTGCTGAGTAAACGCGAGGACGTTGTGAACGGCACGGTGGCACTACGTTCGTTCTAACGCCTTTTGTTCTTTACTCTTGGCAGCGGTAAAGCTTCTCCAAGCAGCTGACAGCTTTAAAGACCAGACCTTCTTTCTCAGCCAGGTTTCCCAGGAGGCCCTGAGAAGGACCATCTTCCCTCTGGGAGGATTAACGAAAGATTTTGTAAAGAAAATAGCTGCTGAGAATGGACTCCAACATGTGCTTCAGAAGAAAGAGGTAGGCCGAGGGGTGCCTAGCAGTCTGCCATCTCTGGGCACGGGGAGCACGCTGCACAGCGCGGTGAGGAGGCTGAGTGGGCAGGGCACGGGGAGGTGCACCCTGGCACTTGGCCAGTTGCCAGTGGCTCCCCCTGCCCGCTCCCTTGCCCTCGCCTGGGGCAGGCAGCTTTCCCAGCGCCAGGCAGCTGGAAGGGGAGCCTCGCTGCGCCCACGCGCAGTGCCCTGCTGTCCTCACCTCCTGCCGCCCCCCTTTCGTTTCAGAGCATGGGCATGTGTTTCATTGGTAAGAGGAATTTCGAGCATTTTATCCTTCAGGTGAGCGCCGTGCCGTGGGATGGGCCTCTGCCCCGCACCGGGCTCTGAGTTGATGCACTGTTTGTCTTCTAGTATTTGCAGCCTCAGCCGGGAAGGTTTGTTTCCATCGAGGACAATACCGTTCTGGGAACACACAAGGGTGAGTCGCAGCCCCACCGTCCCTAAGCTCCGGGGTCGTGGGTATGTGTCAGCCCCAGGGCTGGACTAGCCGTGGTCCCTTCACCCTGGTGCAGAGGCCCAGGAGGCCTGTGGGACGGGCTGGGTGAGTCCTCACGGTCCCCTGGACTGGGGCTTCGTGTGTGAACACTAGAGCGTAAGGGGTGGTGAGGCTGCAGGAAACTCCACTCCAGCGAGAGGCGCCGGGCTGGCATCACAGCTGGCACCAAGGACGTATGGGTACATGGGCGCAGGAGTCCCCGAGCAGGGTGCCACCTGTGGGTGCTGCTTGAGCATTCACTGGCTTTCGTTGGTGGGGGATGTGCTGGGAGGACAGGGACAAGGCCAGTCACAAGTGTACAGCCCTGGCGCGGGGACAGGTATGTGGCCAGTGGGGACGTGTGTCCTGGGCATCTCAGCTGCACAGGCTGACCTGCGAGGCCGGCTGGGAGGACAGCGCGGGCTCGGACGGGGTCCGTAGGGAGCCCGCGTTAAAAGTCGGTCTCTGAGGGCCAGGGATGGAGGCGGCTGGGCGGGGCCCCGAGACGTGGACCTGTGCCTTAAGCCAGTGCCCACAGTGCGGGGAACCCCATCAGGTGGTGCATTAGGCATGGGCAGAGTGGCAGGCTGGGTCCTGCCCTCATGGGTGGGGCCCAGTCATGCAGCGCGTGCCCGCAGTGTGCTGATGGATGGATCCGCTCATCCTTCATACCTTCACACACTGCAGGCACCAGCCGGCCCTCTGCCCACACTCCCGAGCTGGCCCTGCCCCGGGCGTTGGGCTGGTCGTGGTCACTGTCGCATTCTTTGCGTCCTGCCCACATCTGGACAAGGGTGGCATGTGTGTAGTGGTCAGGGCTGCCTCTGCAGCCTGCGTCGCCCGCTGTGCTGAGGACACCTGGCCTGGGCCCCGAGGCCCGAGGCTGCTCCTCCCCATGTCAAACGCTGCTGCGTTCTGGGCGGAACTGTGGCGCCACCTCACGGGGAACCTTCCCCTAGGCTGGTTCCTGTACACCATGGGCCAGAGGGCGAAGCTGAGCGGCCTGAAGGAGCCCTGGTACGTGGTGGACAAGGACAGTGCCAAAGGTGACGTGCTTGTGGTGAGTGGAGGGCCCGCTTGGGGCTGGCAGGGAGATTGGACCACCCGCAGCCCCCGGGACGAGCCCCAGGGGACAGACGGGCCTGATGTAAGGCGTTTATCAGCTTCCTGTTGTTTGCTGGCCACTCTCCAGTGTCACCATGTGCTGTAAATACTGCTTTTCTGAATTTACAAAAGGGGACCGGACTCAGACCACATGACTTGCAAAGGTCACGTGGAGGAGGTGGTCATAGTGCCCAGGACAGTGCCGCTGGCAGTAGCACCCCGGAAGTCTGTGGGCAGGGATGGGTGGTGGCAAGTGGGTGCTGAGCCATCCTGGTCCTGGCCTGCAGCCCGGGCTGCTGCGTGTAGCGTCTCCTGAGGCTGAGATTGCCCCGGCCAGGGGACAAGCAGCAGCTCCCAGAGACAGTTTCGGTTGTCAGACTCAGATGGAGTTGGGGAGAAAGTGCTGTTGGCACCCAGTGGGTGCAGCCAGAGACCCTGCTGCCCCTGTGGATGTGTGGAACCCAGGTCTCAGGGAGCCTGGGGTTGAGAATCCTCCCTGACCTGAGCAGGCCGAGCTGCCACCTCACACTGTCGCAGGTGCCCGATGGTCCTTAGGCCGGGCCGAGGCCCCAGACTCCTGCCGACAGAGGCAGCTCCTCAGGAAGAGCTGTGCGCAGGTGTGACAGTGATTGCAGTGTGACCTCCAGGGACGTGTTTGCTGTGAGGACCCAGAGGCCTGTCCCCAGCAGCCCCAGCCACGGCCAGCAGAGAACCCCACCCCAGACCAGCCTGGAAGGTCCTGGTGCTGCCCTGGCTGTGGGGGAGGCTCGGCCCTGTCCTGGGCGAGCTCAGTTACAGGTGCAGAGGCCAGGGAGCAGGTGCTGTGGAAACAGAGGCCTCAGACCAGCCCCTGTGTGAGCACAGCCCCAAGTAAGCAGGGCTGCCAGCGCTCCGCTCTCTGCTTTCCTGAGAGCCCAGCCCCCACTGCTGGGAGCAGGGTACCTGGTCCGCACAGCAGGGACAGGCCGTGAGGCCCACAGGAGTCTGTACACACAGGCGCGGCTCACCTACGCTCTTGCACCTGTGACCGTGGCAAGGTCCTCCCCTGCGAATTTCCACACATGAAGCAGTGGGTTGGCACCTGGTATCTGTTTGCTGCTGAGCCGTTGTTCCTAACGGTGTGTGCTGAGGGGTTCTGTGGAGAGACTCCTTGTCCTGAGGGCCTGAGCCCTCACGTCCACCATTCTGTCTTCAGGCCCCTGGGCTGGACCACCCGGCCCTGTACAGGGACCTGCTTCGGACCAACCGCGTCCACTGGATCGCAGAGGAGCCGCCAGCTGCCCTGGTCCGGGACAAGATGATGGAGTGCCACTTCCGCTTCCGCCACCAGATGGCGCTAGGTAACCGGGAGAGGAGTGTGAGGGCGTGTGTGACCAGGGAGACCCTGTGGGCAGAAGGGTTCCCACTGTTGGGATTCTGTAACTTCAGGAGTTTGGGCACGGCTCCGGCTCAGGGACAAGGGTCCAGCACAGGGGCAGGTTGGCACGTCGTAGGTGCTGCCCCTGGGCCCCTCTGGCCGCTGCCTTGTCTTACTGGTAGAGGCTCAGTGCACACGCTGCCCAAGGCCCTCTCTCCATTCAGTGCCTTGTGTGCTGACTCTCAATCAAGACGGCACGGTGTGGGTGACAGCTGTGAAGGCCGTGCGGGGCCTCGCCCCGGGTCAGGTAAGTGGGGCGCGGGGTGGGGACCCAGCAGGAGCAGGGCAGGCCTTCAGTGTCGCTTTGTGTGCGGCCGGGAGCCTCCCTGGTCAGCCGGAAGCTCGCACCGAGTCCTGTGTCCTCGCCTTCCCACGTTCCTCGCCACAAGCCAGCTTCGCAGGCCCCGTGCCCTGAGGGAGCCCTCGGCCCCAGCCAGGCCCCTTCTTTCCAGTTCGCCGTGTTCTACCAGGGAGACGAGTGCCTGGGCAGCGGGAAAATCATGCGTTTGGGGCCGTCGGCCTACACACTCCGGAAGGGCAGGAGCAGAGCCACCACAGTCCCCAAGAGCTCTGGGGACAGCACAGGTGACGGCCCAGGCCTGTGCCCCGCACCCTGAGCAGCCGGCCTGCAAGAAGGGCCTGGAGAGCAAGCGCCCGGGGCAGTCGGCCGTGTGCAGCTCGGACTAGAGGAGCTGGTGGCTCTGTGCCATCCCACAAGGGGCCCTGCCTTCTCCATGTCGGGTGGTCCTGTCTGATTTCCAAAGTCCTTCTCTCGCACCCACCCCATGAAGGTCCCCGGCCAACCCGCCACAGGATACGCAGAGGCTGTGAGGCCACGGGACAGCACTGAATAAAAACTCATTCTGTCTGGGACGAGGAGTCTGCCTGCTGTGTCCGAGGGCGAGGGTTCAGGCCCGACTGCCACCTCGCCTGGCTTGGGAGCAGCCCTGGCAATTGTGCAGCACACTAGTGGGCAGGTCCTGATGGGCCACAGAGCAGTGGCCCCGAGCTCCCTGTCTGGGCTCTGCTCCCGTGTTCTTCCACGTCCCTCGCCATGATGCTTCTGCTCTAGAGCCAGCCATGGACTGAACCCGGGGTAACGACTCACTTAACCTTCCCGAATTGCGGCTGTCAGGTAGTCGGCCCACAAGGGGAAAGCTCATCACCACAGGCGCCGGGAGCCCGAAGTTAGGGCACGAGGGGAACCCTGGGGAGGTAAGGGCTGGAGACGTGGTCGAGGCCTTGGCAGTGGAGCTGGCGCCGGAACCCACCGCTCCCAGGGAAGACGGAATGAGGGGTCAGCACCCAGCTGGGTCGCGTGCTGCTGAAACAAGGTGACGGCCCAGGCTCAGTGCGTACAGGAACCCAGGAGAGCGCTCAGGGACAGCAGGCGGCTCTGGAGCACAAGGTGACCCAGATGCTCAGACGGCAGAGAAGCTGCCCCAACGGCCAGTGGCAGCTGCAGGCCCTGCCAGGGAAATCGGACCGTGGAGACTGCTCAGGTTTCCAATTTAAAATTACAAAACTTCAAATAACTGGCCGTGCGTAGCCGCAGGATGGAGACGGCAGAGAAAAGCAGAAACCAGCCTGAAGACTGACCACCAGAAACCATCCATCTGAGCAGAGAGGAGAGACGGGCGGAGCTGGGGTGTGGTGGGGAGGTCCCCTGGGTCGGCCTCTGTCCCTGGGCATCGGAGAGGGCACAGCGAAGACCTGCCGCTCGGCTGAACCTGCCACGCGACAGACACAGTCCCAATCGCAGGCAGCCCACGCCTCTCCCCACCCTGGCATGGCCGGCCAGAGGACAAGGCGTGTGACGTCGTGGTGTGTGACGACGAGGCGTGTGGGGTCCCCCCACCCTGGAATGGCCGGCCTGCCACTCTGCTCGCTGGGGACGGGGTGAAGTGGAGGCAAACCCAGCAGGGTTACAAATTCACAATCTTAATTTATTGTAGACTCTTGTCATCTGTGCTGTCATTCCAGTGTTCTGCACATAATAAATACACATTTGTTAAAAACCTCCAGTGTCTAAATCTCTCCCATAAAGTCTTGTCATAAAAATAGGTTTACATTTTTCCTGTCTTAAAACTGACATTTTTTTTTTTTGGTAACAGTTCTGATCACATTTTAAAAGGCCCACCCCCAGGGCTGACGTCAAGCCAAGGACCAGGAGGAGAAGAGACCTAGAAGCACCGCCGTCCCCCCAGTGGCAGGCCCTGCCTCCGGCCGTGCCCATGAGGCACCGAGGTCCGCTCCACGCCCGTTTGGGGGCAGCCTGCGCCCGGCCGGCTCTCCTCCCCAGCAGGCACCTGGCATCGCGCAGGTTCTCCTCAGACGGCACTGGCGCCGCGGAGTGTGCGGTCATGTGATTCTCATCTTGTTGGGTTTCTAATGCTGGGGAGCAGCTGTCGGATCACGTATTTGGGCACCTGATTCACAGAACAAAGGCCACGCCGAAATCCAGAGTCTGGCCGAGTCCAGGCCCGTCCACAGCCCCTTGGGCCGTGCTGTGCCAGTGCTGCGGCCCCAGCCATCTCCGTGTTCGTTTCCAAAAACGGTCCCATAGCATTGAGCAGGACGGCTGTGGCTTTGTCCTCGTGCACAATTGGCCATTGGAAGCAAGATGATGTCATTGGTAGACTGGGGGTGGGGACCCCAGCCTGCTCCAGAGAGGCCCGGAATCCAAAGAGCTGGGGAGTTGGCAGGAAGGAATGTGACATCCTGGAAGACCTCATGGCTCCGTCTGGATCAGAAACGTGCAAATGCTCTGCGATGTTCCAGGGAGCAGAGGGGTCAAAGGGACACCTACCCACGGTACCAGGCTACTGGGCAGGGCTCCACGGGCCTCATGGGGTGAGTATGGGTGGCACACAGAGGTGGCACAGTGTCAGAACCGACCTGCCTGGCCCCAGATGGCCCTGTCAACCCATGCCCCTGGGGCAGGTGGGCACCGAGGGCACACATGCTCAGAGCATGTGCTATGGGCTGGGGCAGTGGAGGCACCCATAATTCCTTGCTCACCGGCCGGAAGGGGCTACAAGGACTTGGAATGACTCGGCTTTCCCCTCACTGCCAAAGTCCTCCCCGCCCCTGCTCTGCTGGGACACGTACTGTGCCAACACACCCAGGCCCGGCACAACCACTCCATCAACTTCCTTACTCAGAAGTTAGCGGGAGATGGTTTCACAGAGCGCCCGTACCGGGTCAGTACAAAAACGCAAACTGCGTGGCTTCCGTCCTCTGCGCGTCCAGGTGAGTACGCAGCAGGACTCCCTCCTTGCAGCACAGCAGAGCAATTTAGGACAAGGCTGCTTTGCGAAGCAGTCCAGGAGCCGGCTACAGGCCGGAGCTGCAGCAGGAGCCGCAGGGGGCGCTGAACCCCCAGCCCCCAGGAGCTGAAGGCTGGCCTCGTGGCTCTCCAGACTCCACCAGCGCTCGCCCTGGGGGCCTCGGCCCTCCGGAGGTGTGGACTTGGCTCTGTCAGCAGTCAGGACCGAACTGTGCCAGCCCGGAGTCCACCTCTCCGAGACCGCCTGTAGCTTTGGCACTTGTCAGAGACTGACCGGCTCTTGTCCCCAGAAGGGCAAAAAACTGGACGGCCCGCTGTGGAGCTGCACCTGGAGTCTGCTTCACTCCGCAGGCAGTGGCCCCGGGCTCCGCGGCCCAAGGGCCCCGCATGCTGCCAGCCGCCTCACGGTTTCCTGATGGTTCAAATTGAAGTTTCGTTACTGCCTCTGCGTGTGGGAAGAAGCCATCAGGCAGGCAGGGTCAGTGAGGGCACAGTGGGGAGTCCTTCGTGCAGGGCAGAATCCCCCACTCAGGGGACAGACACCTGGGGCCCGCCCTGCCCTTGGCCCAGTGCATGCTGCCACTCACTCGGAGTCGGAGCCCTCAGCCTGGGCACTCCCCACGCACACGCTCATGGCCATCCCGTTGGGGTGTTCACGGCCCGGCTCCCTGCGGGGCGTCTTGATGGTGATGACGCAGTCGGGGCCTCGGAGGCCGTCGCCGGAGCCCAGGGAGGAGGTGCGTGAGGACGCGGGGCTCTGCTCGCAGTCGGCCAGCTTTTCCCGCAGCCGGCACTTGAGTGGCTGCTCGGGCAGCGGCGGGGGGTAGGTCACTCGGTTCTTCAAGATGCCTGGAGGAGGGACCCAGGTCACACCCGGCGGCGGCTGGGAACACGGACTCCAGGGTGCGGGTCAGGCCTGAGCCGGAGCCCACCCCGAGCCTGCTGGGTCCACCCGCTGCCCAGGGCCGCCCAGGGCCGCCCGCTCCCCAGACACCTTTCCTCTGCTCCGGCAGCTGGGCGCCGAGCGCAGCCACAGGCTTGGTGGAGTCCAGGGCGCGGTCGCCACAGTGGTTGCCCTGCTCCTGCCGGTGCAGCTCCACGCTGACCTTGGTCTCCACCCGCAGCGGGGGCTCGGGGCCCAGCTCTTCGCTGTCACTTCCTGCCAGGCTCTCGTTGGGCCAGCCAGCTGGGATGTGGTTGGCCAGCGTGTCCGCTGAGACATGAGAGGGACACTCAGCCAGCGCCCCAAACGTGAGGGTCTGGTGGCCCTGAGAGGGCCCCAGCTCCTCATCATGGTAAGAAATATGAGGTGCAGAGACAGGAGGCTTCCCTCCTCCCAGTGTGCTGACTCTAGAAGCACATCTGGGCCTCGCAGGGACCAGTGCAGGGGCTCCCGCGGTTTCCTGCCCTGCGCGGGTGGATGGCCTGGGCCCGGTGACCAGAGCTCGCTGGCTGTCCTGTCGGCCACCGCACTGCCGCGAGGCCTGCAGTCCACGCCGCTCACCTTTGGGGGTGCTGTGGACAGGGCCCCCTGCTGGATCCCACTTGTCCTCGGCCTCCCCGCCGTCGTCCTCGCTGTCTGACGAGTGTGAGGAGGCGTAGGAGCTGCTCTGCTCATCCAGGGACAGCTCGCTGTCCGAGTCTGAATCGGGGCCTGCGGGGCGGGGCCGAGGCTCAGGCACGGGCTGGGTCCTCAAGGCGGCACAGGCAGACTAGCGCGTGCCAGGGGAGCCTACCGTGGGGTTTCTTGCCGTTCCTGGGGACGTACGATGACTCCGGCTCCCCGTGGCCTCCGCGTGCCGGCCCTGAGGACACACTGAGCTTCTGCACCCCTTCATCCCTGGGGAGAAGCGGGGCTCAGGACTTGCTCGGACTGCGCAGCGACCGCATGGCCGTGCGGGCTCCGGAAAGCCCCCTAAGTCACCACGTCCCAGGGAGACAGCCGGGCGCTTCCTGGCCCGCTGCCCCGACTCGCCCCACTCCCACCCACAGCCAGAGGCGCAGACCTGGTGGTGCTGTCCAGCGAGGCGGTGGACTCGCCCAGGGCCGTGCGGAGCATGTCGGGTCCCTCGCTGTACGTGTTGTTGCAGTTGAGCGAGCGCTGGGGGGAAGGTGGCGGCTCAGGACACTGTCCCTGGGTTCACCCGGAACCTGCGCCCGGCCTGTGCCCCTGCCCGGTGCACACAGCCTGCAGGAGCCTGGGAGGGCAGGGCCCTGGGCAACTGCTTCCGGGGCAGGGGTCCTTGCTGCCCCGCCCCCACTTTCCCTGGAGAGCTGATTCGGCTCATTTTCCCAAGCAGCGCTCCAAGGACAGGTCTGGGAACGAAGCCACAGCTTTCCCTCGAGGGGCCGCCAGCTCCCAGGCCCCGGACACCGCCTACCGTCAGCAGAGTGGCCCTCGTGGTGGCCGATTCGTCCAGGTGCAGCTTCTTCCCGGCGAGCACGGCCCTCAGGTGCTTCCGGACCTCCCTGTTGAGCACGCAGTGGCACAGGAGGACAAAGAGGCCCTGGGGGGGAGGAGGTGGTGGTCAGCAGCGGGCCCGGGGAGCCCCAGAGACGGGGCAAGGCAGGGCAGCTGGCACGCGGGGCCTCTTGGGCGCCCTCCACATCCCCTGAACTCACCAGGCAGCATCTGGTGGGACCGGGTGGAGTCCCTAGGCCAACCTCAGTGGGGGCCAAAGACCCAGCCCTTCCCGACAGTAAGACTGAGGCCCCGCAGTGACAGGGACACCGACCTGCAAGCAGCTGAAGGCAGCAAAGAGGTAGTGAAAGCTGAGCGAGTCGCTGTTCACGGCCAACAGCCCCAGCAGCCAGGTGGCGCTGATGAGCAGCAGCAGGAGGAAGGCGGTCCTCAGCAGGGAGCTGCGGGAAGGCGGGCGAGGGCCAGGATCAGGCCGGCCTGTCCCTCACTGTCCGCCGGCCACCCGCAGTCCCTCCAGGCCCCTTTTCCCAGCCCTCCGAGGGCAAGGCTGGCAGGAGTGCTGGTGGGGATGGCGGGGAAGCACATTCCTAACAAAACCAGAGCCTCCAAGGCTAAACTGGCCTCTACCCGCACCTCTCCCAGATGCCTGGGCCCTAAGGCCTGGTGCAGAGATGCCCCACAGCTTGTACGACTCCTGACCTACCCACCAGCAGCTACGTAACCCAGGCAAGTAAAAAGGGGTACAGTGCCACACCCTGCCCACCCCCTCACCATCAGGTCCGGTCCCAACTTACCGGACCCCCTTCCTCTCATAGTAATGGTGCTTTCTCTGGCAGGAAACCTTTGCAGACAGGACAAAGATGACTGTATTGATCTGGAAAAAAGTCAAATGGTCGCCTGTTTGGTCCTAATGGACTAAACCTCCCATTCTGCAGACCCTCATCCTGCTTCTCGGGGCAGGGTGCGTCCCAGGCCTGCTGGGTGAGACTGTCCTGTGCAGGTGCCAGCCAGTACCCAGGCTTGCCCATGTGGGGACCCTCCTGGAGCCCAGGGAGCATGAAATATGACCCCCAGATCTGTGGATCTGAGGATGTCCCCCAGGCAGCCCTTCCTGCCGACCCTCGGCCACCCTGTATCCCCAGGTGCTAAGAACAGCGGGTCCTGCGAAGGCCCCCCACTTACAATGATGACAGCTCCGATGGGCCCCGCGAAACTCCAGATGAGCGAGTCATGGAGTGACAGCCAGCAGAAGTCGGGGTTCCCATAGCCCTGGGGGTCCAGGCCGACTGCTAACCCTGGGCAGGTGGGAGACGAAGACAGTGATGGCCACACTCCTAATGGCCGCACCCAGCCTGAAGGCCCGGTGGGCAGGGCCTGCATCAGCCTCCCAGGGAGGAAGGAGCAGCCCAAGATGGCGGGGGACGTCACCTACGTACAGGGCTGAGTGTGTGACACAGGCACCCGGCCATGTCCGCTGCACCGTGGACACACACATGCACACACACAAGCAGTTTCCGGTTCTTCTGCCTCACGTGAGGAGGTTCAGCGAACACAGTGTCCCCAGATCACCTGGGCAGAGCGTCCTTCTTCCTTCCCAGTGGGGACAAGCTGCTTTTCCCGGGGTCCCTCTGTAGCTCCCCAACTGCCTCTGAATCATTCTACACCCCTGTTCTCCTCACCTAAACCTTAAGAGACCAGAATTCATTCCAGTGACCTCCGTCTTCCCTGAGACATAGCAGGCCACTTCTGGGGCCTCTGAGGGCCTGTGGAGGGTGGTCCCGGGAGGCCACAGCCTCTGCGAAGCCCTGGTGCCCTGTCCTGGCCTCAGGTCAGGTGCCAACCAGCTATACTCCCTGCTAGGTCCCCAAGGGAGCCACCTGCCCACACTTTTGCCCTCCAGGTCTACCACTACGGCCCCTCCTCCAGCGCCCATGCCAGCCCCAGGGGAGAACAGCCCTCCAGCCCTGCACACCCTCATCAGATGAGCTGCACTGAGGGCCCTTTGCCCTGGGCGATGAAGGGGTGCATCCCCCAGCCCTGGGGGACCTGGCAACAGAGACTGCAGGGCCCCTAGTCACCCAGTTACCCTGGGACAGCCAACTGCAGGGGTAGCCAGGACCACAGCTGGCACGGCCAAGGCCTTCGTCTCTCTGAGGCTCCTCCGAGTCATTCTGAGATTGCTTTGAGAGGCAAACTTGTTTTTAAAGCAATTAGAAATTCATCCTAAGTAGCTGGGCTCGCTTAGCTCACGTCTCACTGCGCAGCAGTCAGCGTGTGCTGCCTCGGAGAAAGGCCCTGCTTCTGCGCCCAGCAGGAGCATGCGGCTCCCTCCCAGGGGACCCCTGGAGGCCCCCCGGGAGGGATCAGAGGGCTCAGACAGCTGTGGCCCAGTGACCTGTGCAGGGCCTGGGCAGGAGCAGCCCCTGTCCAGTGCCGGAGGCCTCCGACTATGTTCAACTCAGGTACAGCTGTGAGAAAGCAGCTCAGGTCTGCTGGGCACCGAGGAGGAGGCCTTCCGGACGTGCTGACTTTGTGACAGTCAGTGAATCCACGCTGAGGAGACTGCTGTTCTATCCCACGATTCACTCCTTCACCATCCACCTGCCCCCCTCCCGGTCCATCCACTCACCTGGCCACTGACCCATCCTTGCGTCCACCCACCCATCTATCCTTTAACTCAGCTTTCTTTTCTTTTCTGAGACAGTCTCGCTCCGTAGTTCAGGCTGGCCCTGAACTCACTGTGTAGCCCAGGCTGGTCTTGAACTCACCACAGTCCTCCTGCCTCAGCTTCCTGAATGCTGGATTACAGGCGTGAGCCACCGCACCTGACTTACACACCTTTCATCTAGACACCTGTCCACTCATCCATCCATCCACACTTTCTTTAGCTACCTATCCACTCACCCATCCAATGACCCACCCTCTATCCAGCCGCCCATCCATCAATTATGCAATCAGCCAACCATCCACCCGCCCTTCCCCCATCTACCCACTGGCAGCCCTGCGGCTTTCGTCTGTCAGGTACTGCAGATAAAGAACAACCTGGGCCCAGCTCTTGAGGAGCTCGCGCCTGACCAGCACCGCCTCTCCCAGCCTCCCTTGTGTGTCCACAGGGTGAGGGTCAGGAGAGGAAGCAGGCGGCTCTTCCTGCACGCGGGAGCTCTTGCTCCTGGACTGAGCCGTGGCCCGGTGGAAATCTATTTTCACACAGGCTGCCCTGGCAGGGCTGCTGGGTGTCCTTACCTGTGACAATGGCTGGGATGCCCCAGCCCACGACGTAGTAGAACCTCATGGGCCCGGCGTCGATGTTGCGTACCTCGGTGAGCATGCGGTAGACGTGCAGGCTCTCCACCAGGGTCCAGGCGAAGGTGCTCATGTAGGTGTAGTGCAGGAGGATGGCGACCACCGTGCAGAGGAACTGCACAGACAGAGGCGGGCTCAGTGGGTGCCCGGGGGCCGTGGGCATGCGACATGGGGGACAGGAGTGGTCCTCGGGGTCAAGATCCTGGGCTCTCCTGTGTGCCACCGAGGACCGCAGTGTCTCAGACCTTCCAGGTGGAACAAGGACAGAGGAGGGCAGGCCCTGGGGGCCCTGTCCAGGGACAAGGCCTTCTTTAAAAAGAAGCCAGGATATATGCTGCCTTATGGCTGCAAAGGTTTAACTATTAGCATTTACATTGAAATAGAAAAAAGGAGCACATTGGCGAGCTGGGCCTGCGCCCACCACTGCTGCCCCACAGGGCCCTGTGCCCGGGGGCGGTGGCAGAAGGAGAGAAGATCCCTATGCACTGACCTTGCTGTCCTGTAGGAACAGGGTAACCTTAGGTTTTCGGCTGAAACAGGCACAGGGCCAGGAGCCTCTGTCCTTGGCCGGCCAGGGTTGGTGGCCCCGGGCAGTACGCATCCCTTTGGAGCCGAGGACTGCTGCCCCCGCCCCGCCCGCCCGGACACACAGGTGCTGTGAGGCCAGGTGGGACATAGAGTGAGAAGTGACCGGGGACACCGGGCTCATGGAGGCTGGACCTCTGGGTCCAGAAACGCAAATCTACCCGAAAGACGTGGCCCAGGGCAGCTTCAAGAGGACTTCAGAGGACCTGCCCTGGCCAGCGTTGCCACACGACAGCGGGAAAAGGACAGGAGGTCACCCCTATGAGTAGCAGCAGCAGCCACCCTGTCCCCACCCGGGACACACCTCTGCTCGGCCGCCGAGCCAGTGCACCCTGAGGCCAGGTCAGCAGGACAGGCCGTGACCCAGGACCCAGTGCCCACCAACCCTTTTTATTTTGACGCTGGGCACTGTCCAGAAATCTCCCCCAGGAGTGGAAGAGAACCATTCTCCACGAACATCTGTCAGATCGGGTGGAGCAGGAACCCGCAGGGAAGGAGAGGCGATCTGACGTACAGCTGGGGAGGGAGCCCTTTGCCTGACCGGAAGCCAGCTGCGGCGGGTGTGCCAGTCTGGTGACCCCATTTCCCTAGTGGAAGAGCGGCCGGCTTGGGAAAGGGAGCGGGGTGAGGGGCTGGTGGGCCTGGTGCTCTCCGTAGGACGAAACACCCACGAGACCACCGCTTAAGAAAACGAGCTCTGGAAACACAACTTTCTCCCCTTGATGGGTCGCACACAAAGACCCGAGCACCAAACACTGCCGTTTCCAGGGCAGGACAAAGAGGCTGCGAAGGCGCAGTCAGTCGCCTCAGCCTGCCAGCGGCTGAGGACGGAAAACCTCGCCCAGAGAGAACTGAGAGAAAACACACACAGGCCAGGCACAGCGCCGGACGCCGGGAGCTCCTCCTGCCCCGCTCCCGCTCCCCGGGCCGGTGCCCCAGAGGGTGCCCCGCTGGCACATTCCGTGAGTGTGTCTGCTGCCCGGCCTCCCCTTTCCCTCCAGCGGGGCCCTCCGGAGCACGCAGGCCGCTCCCACGTGTGAGGCTCCCACGTGTGAGGCTCCCACGGAGACTCTGACCTGTCTGGTGCCCTGATACCCCACAGGTGGAAATGAGCCTGCCTCACGGGTCTAGGACAGGCCCTCCCCAGGGTGCCCGCACTGCCCAGCGCCTGGCAGGAGGCTGAGCCCTTGCTCACAAGGCTGGGGCCAGGCTCAAACTTGTGATCCTCTTGCCTCAGCCTCCTGCAGGGTGCTGGGATTAGAGGTGCGCACTGCTCACTTCCATTTGACTTTGACTCCATTCCCCTGGGGTCGTACATCTGCCATGGGCGTGTCTGCACATGCCCTCGGGCGAGTCCCTTCAAGGGCATCTGTAGGGGCAGGGCACACCAGCCAGGATGTCCAGGAGTTTCCAGGGCATTGCGCACCGTGCGGGCGCAGGCAGGCTCTCAGTGCTGTGTACATCACCACCCACTTACAGCGCCAGGTCCCCAGGGCACCGGGAAAGCCCAGTCTTCTTAGTGTAGGGCCACAGGCACACAGAGGGCACCAGCTGGTACTCGCCTGTGCTGTGGGTCACTGTGCAGAGCTGGTCTTCACCCCATCACGGCCTCAAGGGCTTCATGGGGGACCGAGGACCCAGGACAAGTGCCCTGAACACGCTCTGGCCGCCCCTGTGCATGCTATGAGCTTCCAGGACCGCGGTGGTGGCGAAGCAGACCGGGCGTCTCTGCCTTTCTCTTCTCCGCCCCATCTGCTCACAGCAAGCCCCTCTCTGCATCTGCCCTATCCATACTCCAGCAGCCGCCCCGCTGGGAGGGCCCGCTGCGGGCTTCTCGTACCACGCTCATTGAGGAGATGGACCACACATCCTCGGGCCAGCAGTGTTCCCAAGATGGTGCCGGGATGCAGGGACTTGGCAAATGACTGTGATTTTCTACAGCCTGAGCGTTCCAACCTCACACAGGAGACCCTGCCCCAACACCCCGTCCCAGCCCCTTAAAAAAAGCAAACAAGGTTGGGCACAGCAGTCCAGGCCTGTAATCTCTGCTGCCCTGGAGGCCGAGACAGGAGGATTCCAAGTCTGAGGTCTCTCATAAAAAATAAAAGGCTGCGGATCCAGCTCAGCACCAGAGGGCCTGGGTTCTCAGCACCACAAGCAAGCTCACCTCCTGCACAGCCTCAAAGGCTGACAGGGAGAGCAGAGACCACACATGGGCACAGCCGGGGACACCACGGCCAGGCAAAGGGAGCAGAGGGACTCACCGGGTTCTCCGTCTGGCTGATGCCGACCACGAACACCAGCTGGGCGCAGAAGAGCGCTGCCGTGAGGCTCCTGTGGATGCTGTGCAGGTTGGAGCGCAGGGTCCGGACCACGGTGAGCAGCACGAAGGCCACCAGCAGGGCTGCCAGGGACAGGGCCATGGCGGCGTAGGTGATGATCTTCAGGGGCAGGACTTCCCCGTGCTGCAGGTGGAGCAGGAAAGGGGAGGTGAGGCTGCCCCGCGCTGCCCCGTCCTCAGGTTATCAGAGGCTGGCGGGACCTCTGCGGCTCGGACGCCGAACGGCTTGGCCGCAAGGAGCAAGCGCTGGGGCAGAGGCAGCGACACACCAAGGCCACCAACACCAGTGTGAAGGGCGCATTATCTAAGATGGGTACTCTGTCACATTTACCAAAACCCCGTGTACATCAGCCCAGATACCCCAGACACGGGGATAGCCCCGTGTCTATCCAAAATCCTGAGCCAGGAGTCTTCCAAAGGGACTGGTGTATGCAGAAAGCACCGTATCGGGGCCAGGGATTTAGCTCAGTGGTTCTATGTCTGGCAAATGCAAGGTCCTGAGTTCGATCCCCGGTGTACCAGATGTGGTGGCTCATGCCTGTAACCCCAGCAGTCGGGAGCTGAGGCAGGAGGATCACTGCCAGTTCGAGGGCAGCCTGGGCCACACACTGAGTTCAAGACCAGCCTGGACTGTACGGCGAGATCCTAGGTAATATACGACAGTGTAACACAAACAGCTAACATGCCTAGTATGTACCCGGGGTTCCCTCTTGTCAAGTGTATTATTTCATACGCTTAGATGGGGCTTAAAAGAAAAGTAGTACAGATAAGAAAACTGAAGCTTCAGAGGCTGTATGATTTGCCAGTGTTCACCCACTTGAGACCAACGTGACACTTTGTGTACTCAGCTGTCACTGGCAGGAACTAAATGGATCCCGGGCAGCTGCTCCCATTAGACCACCGACTTTTATAATTTCCAGATTCCTCATCCCTCGGGTCTTAAAGGCAATGACAGGCCGCAGTGGTGATAAAATCTGCGTGAGAATCGCGGCACCAACTCTTCCCGGTGCGTGGCTCACAGGTAAATAGTTCATGCTGGAAGCTGCTTCCTGCCAAGTGTCACTCTGGTCGAGGACCCTGTGCCTGGGCAGCCGTGGTACTGGGGCACGAGCTCTGCTGCCTGTGGTGTAAGAGTCGTGAGCTGGGAGCTACCCGTGGGGTCCTGAGAAGCCAGGCCTGCGTCGGGCTGACAGCAGCCCAGAACCACTCCTCCCGGGCTCCCCAAGGGTCCGGGGTCCCTGAGAGTCTGCAGCACCCACAGCCTCCCTGCCTGGCTGAGGGCTCGTGGGTGTCATGGCACAGGCCTCCTCTGACAATACTGGGTTCGTTTCTGGGCCCCGGAGCCCTGCCTTTAACTGGCCAAAGAACAGTGATAGTCAAGCCCCGCCAGGGGCCACCTGCGGCAGGAGGGGCGCGCCAGGGCGTCACCTGTGCACCGCATGGAGCTGCCCTCTTGCTCCGGTCTAAAGGACGACACGCCCAGAGTGTGCAGCGACCTTAGGCTCTTAACCTCCCAGCCCCGGGGAGGTGACAGGTGGGGACTCCCTGGTTCTAGCTCGGACACCACACCCAAAACCCACCGAGAGAGGCCAGGTCCCCAGGCCTCCAGGCAGATTCCTGCACCCTCAGTGGCCACTCACATTCTCAGGCTGCTTGAGATGCCAGAGGTTAGAGGTGGTCGTCCTGTCACCGGGGGCCCTGACCTCTTTGTCCTCACTGCCACGCTGTACGTGCCAGGGTCTACCAGACAGATGGCCAGGACCCTGCTCTGAGAGGGGTGACATTCCAGGAGCTCCAGGTCTCGGGTTAGGCACTGCTGCCTCGGATTTAACATGCAGCCCAGGCCGTAGGAAATGCTTACAGCTGGGTACTGTGAGGCTGGGACAGGAGGATTGCAAGTTCTAGCCTGGTCTGGCAACTTAGCAACTTAGTGAGACCCTCTCTTAAAAAAAAAAAAAAGAAAAGTTAAGATGGAGTTGAGAATGTAGCTCAGTGAGAAAGCCCTGGCTTCCGTCCTTAGGACTGCAAACAGAAACCCCCAACTTCTTAGGGGATTTGTCAGGGACAGCCTCAGAGTCCTAGGCCTGGTTTGAGTCCTTGTACTTGGTTTGCTCAAAGAGCTCAGAAGCATGATGCGGCTTGTGCAGGTGGGCCAGACTTGCTGACTTCCAGCCTGCACAGGGCTCAGCCGCCGCTCAAGCCGGCGGCCCTGCGATGCCCACCTCACGCCTCGAGATGTCCATAAGCACCGCGCAGCTGGTCACGTGGCTGCACTGGCAGGTGACATGAGTCCGGTTCCGGGACACAAGTTCACAGCCCTTGGCTGACCAGCCTCCGGTCCCTCCGATGCTGCGGGGAAAGGGAGTGGCATCAGACGTCCCCCTCTGAGAAGATGCGAGGGGCTGCCGGGCCTGGGGTCCCCGCGGCCATCGCTTTGTTCCCAGCCTGCGTGAGCCTTGGTGACTTCAGAAAGAACATCTCCCCTCCCGCACGCACTTTCATCTCCAGATTGCCCAGCGCGCTACGGGAGCTGCCTGGGCTCCATTATGACTCCGAGTCACGGAGGGGGAACCCCAAATAACACGGTTACGAGGGCCCTGCCCTCCCGACCCTGGGAAGGTCCCAGAACCCTCTGATCCTGCTTTACTCATCTGTAAACGGGGATGCGGTGGTTGACATGTTTCCCAAGAGTGTCAGATCTGGGGCTAATGGGGTGACGTTAACCAGAGGGCAGATCACAGAGTCAGAGCTAATTGTCTGGCTTCAGACAAATGAGCGTGGACAGCCGGCCATGCCCAGAAGCGCCAGGTCCTGCACGCCCGACGCCTACGCCCGCGCCTGGCGAAAGGGTTTCCTTCACTCTCTCCTTTGTAGGCTCAGGGTCTATTATGCTCCAGACACTGCGTCGGCTGCTCATTAACTGCATCTGGCAGGGTCACAGGAAGAGACAGGCGCCCAGACAGGAGCCCGCTTGCTAAGCTGGGAGCCCGGCCAGCCCCTCTGTCCAGGGGACCACAGCTCGGCCCAGCGCAAGGGTGGCGAGTGTGGGGCTCAGGCGGGTCCCCTGAGCCCGGGCGTCCTCACCCTGTCCTGGGCTCCCCCAGTGCAGGGAGACGCGGCACCACTACTCTGTGTGTGAGACCCCGCGTCAGGCCCGTGACGGGGCAGCCCCACAGCTGCCAGCTCTTCCCAGTCTCCTCCGCGGGGGCAGCACAGGGGACGTGCACAGCAAGCTCCCCGCAAAGCTGGAAGTACCCGGGCTACCCTGTACCTACAAAGCAAACTCACACGCCAGGATCTGCTGGCTCGGCCGACAGGACACCACACAGGCCCCAAAGCTGGTCTTGGGGTGCATGAGGCCCTTCACACGCCGGCTCTGCATCACCAGGCCGTGGTGGGCATGGCTGTGCCCTCACTGTCCCTGATGCTCCCTGGAGGGCCCAGTGGCTTCCAAACCAGACCCAACAAACCCTGCTGGGGGAGGGGCTTCCCCAGTTGGGGGCTGGGAACCCCAGCACTGCTGCCTGCTCTGGTAGCTCCGGGGATCCGACCTCCAAGTCCCACTTCCCACATGTCCTGGCCAGCCCCAGACTTGTCAGCAGGGAAATGGGCACCATTTCTGCTGTCTCAAGGGATCCTGTCACCAATGCCACCTTCTTAAGGGACCCTGTGCGCATGGATGGCTGTGTGCGTGTGCACATGGGGATATGTGTGCACACCCGTGCATCTCCCGTGTGTGCCCACCTACATACACACCTGTGGGTGCCAGTCTCCCCTGCACACAGCTCTGTAATGTGTGTGCACACGCACACGCCTCGGGGAGGCTCTGACACCCCCAGGGGCAGAGTGGGAGGAGAGGCCGCTGCCCCACAAGGGGCAGGTCGGGGCGCAGCAGACAGGACACAGTGTCTGGGGATACTGAGCTGTGGGACCTGAGGGCCAACCTCCGCGTGGCCTCACACGGAGGCCAGGGCTCCCGGCGGGCACCCTCATCGGCTCCCTGCTGTACTCACTCCAGAGAGTGGTTCCAGGACACGCACACCGGCTTGGTCCGCTCCTCGGTCTCCAGCAGGGTGAATTCCACCAGCACCGGCCGCTCCAAGGAGCTGGGCAGCGGGGTCCCCTCGCTGTACACCAGGGCACTCACCACCGGCGTGTTGATGACCGGGCGGTTGGGCAGCCTGGGGCAGAGAATTAAGACTGAGGGCCAAGCGCAGTCAGGCCACGTGGGTGAGATCAGAGAGGAAATGCCTCAGGGACGGGGCTCAGACAAGCGACCAAGCCACAGTCTCCAAGCACATCCCGAGCCCTACTCTGCGGAGGGCCTGGCCTGGGCACCTGTCTCAGTGCACAGGGGACCTGTCACCCTGGGCCCGGAGGTGGCATCGGGGACTTAACTACAGAGAGGAGGTACACATGGGATGACTTCACCCGCCCAGGACACATGGCACGTGGAGATGAGGGATTAATCGAGATGGATACAGAAGTGACCGCAGTCCAGGTCAGCCAGTCACCAGGGGGACAAGCGCGAGGGCCAAGAGGTCACACAGAGAGTTTCGGTCGTCCAGGCACTGGCACAGGTGCACCTGGGCACTACCCACATCAGCCAGGAGGGGTCCCTGAGGCAGGAGAGGGGCACGTCCTGGGGCTGAGCAAGGGCTCTGTGTGGGTCACTGTGAAGACGGGGGTGACCAGGACTCAAGTCCTAGAAGCCCCGGGACCCTGCAGGACCAGTCTCCACCCTGAGCTCTGGCTCCCAGCCTTACCGGAGGCTACGGCGGTCGGGGTCATAGTGCTCAGGCAGAAGCTGGCCCAGGGTCCGGTACACGATGACCAAGGCCACTGCAAACTGACCAGGGTCGTCCGGGTGTCTCCTGCGCCTGCCAGCCGGGGCCTCCGTCTCAGCCCGGGGCGCCGGGCGTGTCGTCTGCGGTGTGGCCCTGCGGAGGCCATCTGCAACCGATCACAGGGCTAAGCACTTGCAAAGGGCAGCGGCGTCCCCCACCAGACGGCTCTCGACCCGAGCGATCGAGTGCGTCTCAAAATCTCGCATCTCCAGCAAACGGGATGCCGACTCCTCACAGTGCCACACTTTACCACCCGCTCCAGCAACTGCACTTGCAGGTAGATGCTCGACTAGAAACAGGGTTTTGAAGTGATATTTGCACATCCAGGTGAAAAGCAGCACCATTCACCATATCCAAAAGAAGGAAGTGAGGCCCGTGTCCGTGACAGAGGAGAGAACGGGAAAGTGTGGGCCGTCCTCGTGACGGAACCGTACCCAGCCTTGAACTAGAAGGACTCTGGCACATGCACTCCATGGTGGACCGCCGGATGTTACTGTAGGGAATAAACCAGTCACGAGGTGACAAATACCACGATCCCAGAGGAGTCAAGTTCACAGACAGGAAGAAGGGCGGCCGCCAAGAGGAACGCGAGTTGGTTTCAGATTTGCAAGATGAAGCGGGTTGTGGTGACGGAGGGGAAACAACACAAGGTCATTTCCAGAGATAGTGCTGAGCCAGGGTAACCATGGTGACGTTCCCAAGGTACATTTCGTCCTGCGAGGGCAGCCCACGCCGCTGGCCCCTGCTCCTGGGTCCTCTCTCACGGCCACGCTAGGCAGCCGGCAGGACACGGGGACATTTTGTCTGGGGCCGTGGGCCTCGGCCTCCACTGCAGACAAACACTGCCGCGTTCAGGTGCACGTGGAACAGGGAGAGGCCGCACAAATGCAGGTTAGAGGGTCTGCACAGTCAGACTGCAGCGGGCAGCACCCCATCTAACCCCGACCTTCCCAGTTCCGAAGCTGGGGTGCGGGGGAGCGCACAGGAGGTTGCCCCAGATGCAGCACTGTCCCCTGGGGCAGAAGGAGGTAGGAGAGAGTCCGCATAGTGCCCTCTAACTGGACACTGTGCCCCTGTGCCCGCCCTGGGATCTCTCACATAACGTAACATCCAAAAAGATGCCACCTACCATGGGCACGCAGACCCAGGGAGAGCCAGGGCCTCCGCAGAGGTAACGCGTGCAGAGACAAGGCTTTCTTCTGGGAATGACATAAAGAACACACACCTATGGGATGCACACGTGTACAAACACATGCATGGAACACACACGCACACACATGCACCCAAAGAATCCTCCCTAGGTGAAGCAGCTAAGAACAAATAGGTTCGCGCTGTCCCTCGTGTGAGCTCCGAGCGAAGCAAACACACCACACGGCGTGGAAAACGCCTGACCACCTGCAGTCCAGGTGGGCGTCAAGCCCGGTCCTGCGGCAGAGACCTCTAGTCACTTGAGCACTCGCACAGCTGGCGAGTTATTCACGACCAACGCTGAGGATTTCAAGCGGCCCCTTACGGCGCACTGCCCAGCGCATCACGAGTCATCCATCCACGCGTCTGGAAGGAGGCAGCGTCCGCCCGGCGGTCTGCAGCAAGCCGGTTGCTCCGCTCAGCCAAGCCTCGCTCTGTTCCCCCGGGACCTTCGGTGGGCAGCACCCCCAGTGGGCAGTGAGGACTCACCTTTCTTCTCGAGCGGCTTGAAGACATCGGCAGGGAAGGACACTGAGGATCCCAGCTCCCTGGGGAACTCATCCTGGAAGTCCTCGAAGCGTGGCACCCTGGCACCCGTGAAGTTGAACTTGTCGAAGATGTCCACTGCGAGAACTGGAGACACGGGTCTTTCCTGAGCCCCTGCCGCTTCCAAAGTGACCGTGGCTCTCTTTCTATACAACTGACCAATCTACCTGTATCTTCCTGTGTCCTTCACAGGTGACACTCAGAGCCCCCGCGGGTGGTATTCGATGGCTTAAGACTGAACCCAGACTCAAGTCCTGGCAGGCAGAGTCTGTGGGGCGACCCTGGCTAGGGCACGACTGTGAGCCTGCCATGGGGACCACGCTGTGCCCCTGCAGCCTATCTGGGAACAGAGATGACTGCCACAGAGATGGTGGAACTTGGGGACTGTACCCTGTAGCCACCCAGCACCAAGGGCCAATGCTGCCTTCGCCCACTACACGCGGCCGGTCCTCTGTGCTGTGTGGGGACAGTCTGTGGGGGCTGGTGACGAAGAGGCAGTCACCCCTGCTGTGCCAGGGGACCTGCCAGCCATCCTATTCAACCCAAACTCCCCATGACCAGAACACTCGCCTTTCAGGGGCAAAGAGGAGGCTGTGGCTAGAACCCTGTGTGCCAGCAACAAAGTCTGCATACGATGCTCCTGAGGGCACCAGTAGGGATGCCACCCCCCGGGTCCTGGGGACTTTGTGCCTATCTCGTCTAGATGGTTTGGGGCTGGTGCGGTGGCTTTCTCTGCCCAAAGGATCCTGACCTATGAGATTCTACCCAGGCCCCAAGTCCTGAGCTTGGGGTGACGTGACCCAGGTGCTGCTTTGCTGCCAGCTTCGCTCCTGCCCTGGGGGAGGGGTGCACACCTTTCCCCACTGCCTGGGCGCTGGCTGCCGATGGCCCTGCCCCCGTCCTTACCATGTCCCACCTCTATCTGTCCGCATGGCTGTGACCCTGGGGAGCTCTGTGCACCCTGCCCCCACGCCTCCCCAGGAGTCTCCACAGACCAAGGGCCGAGCCTCTGCAGAGCCCGGACCCCAGGCAGGATGTGCCCGTGATCCCAGATCCCCCTCCCGAGGGCCCCGACGGCGGCCGGTTTTGTCGGACAAGGCCGTGCCGCCAGCACTCCTCGCTGCACTCCGGCCCAGGTCGCCCCGCCCCGCCCCGAGACGGCCCTGGGCCCACAGCCGTACTCATGTTGGCGGTGACGAGGACGAAGGGCCGCAGGTAGGTCCTCCGTAGGTTGCGCGCCACATTGCTGAAGTAGACCTCGAAGTGTCTCAGCAGCTGTGCGGCGCCTGCCTCACTGCGCTGGATCTGCTCCCATGTGGCCCTGGTGTCTGGGGCCAGGAGGGCGCTGCCCGTGTGCACGATGTCCTGGTCAGACAGATGACAGTGAGTGCCTGGCCTCGTGTCACGGACACACCCAGCCACGGCGGGGGACCCCCCAAGACGCGTTCAGCAGGTGTCACAGCAGGTTCAGCCCAGATGCTCAGCGACCACGAGGAGATGGCTCTGGCCACAAGGGAACCCAGGACTCCACTGGGGAAGGCAGGTGGCCAGCGGCCACTCGTGCGGCCCTGCCCGGGAGCAGTCAGCGGCTCTGGCATGACTGCATCTGCACACATCAGATGGTGGCCTGGGGCACAGCGAACATAATGTATGATTAACCGGACACAGGGCACAGTCTCTGTTACAGCCACGACGCCAGGCAGGGTCCACATCGCACGTCCCTGAGTGCCTGGAGTAGATGAGGGCCTCGGGGCTCAGGGAGCTCAGGAGGAGGACGGCCAGGAGCTGCTGTGGCCTAGAAGTCCCCAGAGCCTCAGGCACTGGTAGGCGGGACTTCGCATTGACTGGCGGTAGGGGGCGGAGTCTAGGGCCCCTGGGGGAGTGGCCAGCCAGGGCCTCTCTCCCTGGTGAGTCCTCCCTGTGCTCCCCACTTTCCCACCACGTGAGGGGAGCAGCCCTCTTCTGCAGGCTCTTCTGCCAGGCCACGGGCCATACAAGGACAGAGGTGACAGATGCCTAAAGCGGGGCCCCCGAATGACCCTCTCCTCTTTAGTCGTGGGTGTTGGGGATTTGTCCCAGAAAGTGACTAGGACAGCAGCTAGGGGGCAGAGTCACCAATCCCAAAACCGCAGCGCCTCTCCCCGGTCAGGCGCATCAGCGTGGCGAACTGGATGTGGTCTTTACAGGAGCCCACCGCAGGCCCTGCCATGTATAAGCCGCGGCCCTGGATAGCCCCTTAGCTTCCAGTGCCTCAGTTTCCCCTCCCGTCTGGATAACAGGAGGATGGACGGTGTGGAGGGCTGCGTGGCTGACACGGGGACCTTTGCCACCCTGACACATGCTGTTAGTCTCCAACATCAGGGGCCCCACTATCGCCACCTTGGCTGTGACCGCATGTTCCCCAACCCCGCGCCGCACACAAACGCCAGCTCACCGGAGAGGCAGCACCTCCAGAGACCACGCACGGGCTCCGCCACGTCCCTACCTCATGGAAGTTGGCATCGCGCGTGGCCGCCAGGTCGAAGCCCTGCTGCCGGCTCTCGTGCTGCAGGATGTGGGCCAGCAGCTGGTAGGCCGTGCGCACGTCGTTGCCGGAGAGCGCGGCACCCGGCCGTGTGGCGTTGCGCAGCGCCTTCACCAGCCGCAGGGCCTGGTCACCATCCATCCGCGACTCGTTGCGGCCCAGCTTCTCATTCTGGAAAGGGGGGCGTCTCGGGGTTGGCACACTGGCCCTGGCTGACTCGGGGGAAGGAAAACAAGAGCCAGAGAGTGCTGGGAAAAGGTGTGTGTGAAGAGAGCCAAAAATAAAGCATGACCTATGCCGGGCGTGGTGGCTCACACCTGCAATCCCTGCACTCGGGAGGCAGAGGCAGGAGGGCTGCTGAGACGAGGCTTGCCTGGGTGACATAGTGAGCTCAGGGCCAGCCTGAGCTACAAAGCGAGACCCTGTCTCAAAAAAAAAATTTTTTTTAATAAAAAAGAAAGAAAGAATAAAATATGACCATAAAAAAAGCAAAAGCAAGATCTAGCTGGACATAATGGTACATTCCTATAACCTCAGCACTTTGGGAGGTTGAGGCAGGAGGATTGCAAATTTGAGACCAATTTAGTAAGAACTTGTCTCACAATAAAATACTTTTAAAAGGCTGGGAATGTCATTTGGTGCAAAGACCCTCAATTCAATCCCAGCTATCACTCCCCTTAAAAAAAGGGCAAAAATGGAGAGCAAATGTGGGGACCGTGGGGACCCTGCATATGGAGAACCAAAGAAACGGAGCCAGGTCCTGACCGGTCAGAGCAGCGATGTTGGGCTCAGGCCAGGGAGCTGCAGACCTGCACCCCGGAAGCCCTGACTAATGCCCCAGCATGCCTGTATGCACACACACACATGCACACACACATGCACGCACACACAAACACACACACGAGCACATGCCCTGCACGTACTTCCCCCGTGCTCAAGCCTACCGTGACTTTGAGTCCCACGAAGGAGCTACTGGTGCAGTTGAAGAGGTCGGGGGCCAGCCAGCCCCTCTCCCCACTGCAGTGCCGAATGGCGTTTCCTGGGAGAAGAACGCACGTGCTCAGATCCTGACACCCAAGTGCTGATCAGCGCCTGCTTGGTGCCCGAGCCTATGCGTGCCTGAACCCCAGAACTGAGCAAGTGAGGATCCGGACCTGAGACCAACATATGCTCCCTGCATCCACAGCCAGGGCCACCTCCAGGGCCACTTCCGGGGCTGCTCTGACATTTACACCGGCCCTTCCGGTGCCCAGCACAGATGAGCAGACATCCGGGTACAACTGTGAGAAACACAGCCAGTCATGCGCCGAGAACCGGCAGTGGGCACTGACCCCATGCTGGACCCGCTGGACCTCCTTCGGCACGGACAGCATCACCATCCCCATGTTGCGAGGACATCGTGACACCCTTCAGTCCCAGGCAGGGAGCCCACATGCCCTCAGTGCCCCAGGCGGGCTGATGGCCTCGTGCACCACGCCACCTATACAGCCCGTCCCCCCCAAAAGCTTGTCACTCCCACCGAGGAAGGAGTCATCTTCCGTCTCCCGCCCTTCCCAGCACAGGACACCCGGAGAGTGCCTGACAAGCCGTGGACTTACCCACGGATCCCTTGGGGCACGGCACTGCGGCCGGCTGCCCAAACTTGGTCTGGGGCCACCAGATACCAGCCTCGAACACTCGGGGACATCCGTTGTAGATCACTGGGGGGCACAGGACAGAGCACACTCAGCCCCCGGGGCCTCCGATGAGGGACACCGGGCACTTCTCCTGCGGGAGCCCTCAGGAACACAGACCTTCACAGCCCAGTGAGGTGACCTCGGCGAAAGGGTTGTCGCAGCGGTTGCACTGGCGGCCAATGACGCCAGGCTTGCACACGCACTGGCCCGTGTCCATGTCACACGCACGGCTGTGGGCACCGTGGGGGAAGCAGTCGCAGGGCAGGCAGGCGTCCTGGGCAGGGGGCTTGTAGTAATTCTCCTACAAGACAGGGGCGGCTCGGTGACCTCCAATGCCCCGGCCTCAGAGATATGTGCAGAACAGCACCCAGGGTCTCCCAGGGAGCCCGGCAGGGTCTGCAGTCTGAGGTCTGTGCCTGCTGGGCCAGACGGGACAGGAGCTGCCCAGAAGACTCTCACTTCTTAGCAAAGCAATTCCAGGCAGATTTCGTGTCTGTGCTAAAGAGAGTCAGATCCATCCAGATGCAGAGGGGAGGGGTCAGCGGCCCAAGTCTTCTCTTAAAAACGTTCATGGGGGATCAGACGCCACTATGTGTCCACCACGGGGCAGCTGTGCTGGTCAAGTTGGGTTTCAGAGACCCGGGCCCTGCTGCCCCCCCTCCCCGCATTAGGATAGCTGATAGATAGGTTTGCAGGCCAGCACCCACGGCACTGCCAGGCAGGGGCAGACGGACAGAAAAGTGCAAAGTTCCAACGAGCAGAGGCCTGTGGCATGGGCAGCCACAGCCGGCAGTGGTCAGAGGACACATGAGACCAGCAGCCAGGCACCAGAATCCTCAGGCCAGGACACCACACCAGGTGCGACTACAGCTTTGGTGCATGCGTGCGTGTGTGTGTGCGTGTGTGCGTGTGTGCGCGTGTGTGTGTATGCGTGTGTGCGTGCGTGTGTGTGTGCGTGTGTATGTGCACATCCACTTTTTTTTATTTTGCAGAATTGAAAATTAAACTCAGGGCCCACACTGAGCTATATCCCCAATCGTTTTTTATTTTTATTTTTTATTTGAAACAGGGTCCTGCTAAGTTGTCTAGGCTGAGTGTGGTCCTCCTGCCTCAGCCTCCCAGCATGCTGGAATCACACACAGTTCTATCATCACTGAACACCAGCTCAGGACAAGACGTGACGGTGACCACCCGCACGGGCAGTGCCAAGACAAGCTGACCTTCACGGACAAGGGTGAGACAGCCTGGTGCCAACCGGGCCAGGCTGAGAAGCTGGAGGCCTCGGGTGTCTCAGCCCGTCCGCCATGAGGAGCAGCCGGCGTCTGAGCACACCACGTCTGGGCGAGTGTGCATGTGTGTACAGATGGTATGCATCAAGGCATTTGTGTGCGTACGTGTGGGTGTCCACAGACGTGTCGGCGTGTGGCGTGACAGCCCGCGTCCCCACAGAGCGGACTCACCTTGCACTGGCACTGGCCGTTGGTCTTGTTGCAGTCGGGGTCGAAGCCCTGGCTGACGGCGCAGTGGCAGGGCCCACAGACCGGGTTGCCCCACCAGCCCTTGGGGCAGGGAAGGTCAATTCTGTTGGGGACATAAGACAGTGGCAGAGGGCTCGTGTCACGGGGCTTCTTGGGATGGAGGCATCTGGGGAGCCCTGGACGGTGGAGACATCACTCCTTCCTGGCCTCAGTTTCCCCTTCCCAGCTGCCAACCTCAGCCCCGCCCCGGTGCCCCACTCCCAGGCGAGGAGGGGAGAAGCCGGCAGCGTCGGAGGCATGTGCCCCACGCTTGCCCACCTGTGCTCGCAGTACTGCCCGTAGTGCCCGGCCTCACACTTGCACACATAGCCGCGTGGGGAGCCAGGCGCGTGCTCACAGGTGGCCAAGTGCTTGCACGGATTCACCTGGCAGGCGTCCACGCACCTGCGTCCAAAGAACCCTGTGGGGACAGGGCCAGTCTCACTGAAGTGTCTATGGACTTCAGGTGGGCTGTGGCCTCCCCAAGCCACTGTCAGGGCTCCTGGCCAGCTGCCTGCTAGGGTGTCCATCGCAGGGCCAGTGGTCCCAGCCACCTCGGGACATGCAAGAAACAGAGACCTGCTGAGGGTGACTGCAGCGCCCCCCAAAATTCAGAGATGTGATTATCAGAACGCGCTCTCTCATTCTGGAATCAGGTGCTCTGACGGGACAGCCAAAGCATCGTCCCCAGGCTCCAAACAGAGAGGTCGAAAGGGTGTCAGGGATGGGCCACACCTTTGTCACAGTCGCAGGAGTAGCCGTCCCAGGTATCGCGGCAGCGGCTATGCTGCGGACAGGGGCTGGAGGCACAGGGGTCCTCCGCGTCGCACCCGTCCTTCACCCTGACCTTGAGCGCGTCCTTCATGCTCAGGGTGGCGATGTTGGTGGATGTCTCGCCCATCCTCACTCCCTGGGTTTGCAAAGGGTTGGCTGGACTCAGTCCCAGGTCACTGGGGCTGGAGGAACCCCAAAGGTAAATGGGAGTCAAGGGGACCCCAGCTCCTCCCCAGCCCTTGTGAGGTACTGTGCAAGCTGGCACTTAGAAGGGCAGCTCCTCGCATCCCAGCAGCCCTGCAGTACCAGCTGGGCTCAGAGGCCCGTGGGGCTGGACCCCTGGAGGTCCACTCCCTGCCCCAGCAGGCCATGGGGGAAGGCGCTCTGTGAAGAGCTCCCTTGGTGTGTTGGGGGCAAGCACAGGTCTTGACTGGGGGACCAGATAGGGCATGAGGCTGAGGGCTGAGAAGCAGGTGCCAAGCTGGGCCTGGGGACCAATTATGGGTCTGCTGGAACTTAACCAGATGCGGTGCCAGCAGCTGGAGCAGTACCTGCATACAGCCCTGGAACCCATGGCGCACGGACACCTTGTCCTCAGACAAGCCCCCGACGACCACACTCCGCATCTTCAACCCCGGAAGCTGGTTCCCAATCTGCACAATGTTCTGCAAAGAAGGGAGGCTCTGGGGGGGGGCCCTCCACTCCCGCCAAGGGCTGTGCGTTCTCCCTCTGGGGTCTCTGGTGCCCCCTACACATCTGTAGCTGGTGAACCTTCACACAGCACTCTGAGCACATCTAGACCATCATCCCAGAGCAGGTGCACCTCTGTGTCCCTCAGTACCTCCAGGCTCGAGGCTCACTGTGCCCCTGCTGTACCCACTGTCCAGTAGCCAGGCACAGTGCTGTTTCTCTCTGCACCCCAGCTCATAGTTGTCACTTGAGCCCACTTGGCCATAACCAGCCCCAGCCCCGGGCACCAGCCCTAGGAACACAGATGGTGAGGTCCAGTTCCGACTGTAGGAACTGACACGCGGGTGGGGACATGACACAGACGCCATTGGCCTCAGCATCATGGGACTCATGAGACCCAAATTCAGGGGACCAGACAGCATCCTCAGTCCGCACGGCTCTGCACCGAGCGGCCACCCCGCTGTGCCACGGCCCGACAAAGGGTCTGCTCCGGGGAGGGCGGTGGTGCCCACTCACCTGATCCATCCCGTAGTCCAGGGTCATGACTGCCAGGTACTTGATATCCTTGCCCTCCTTGGCACTCTTCAGCTCTATCAGCAAGTGGTGCCACTCCCCATCAGTCACCCGCGACCTGGACAGCTGCACGGACGTCATGTCGGCAGGGCTGTGGGACACCTCAAAATGGACGTAGCTGTTCAAGATCTGCGGGGCAAGGAGAGGCTTACTGATGGGAGCAACGGCCACGAGAGTCCTCCACAGGTGCTGAGATGACGAAGCCACGTGGACAGGCTTCGGACGTGGAGCTGGATAAGACAGGCTTCAGGACTGGGCCACGTCAGCCTGCCGAGATCAAATCTACCATGTTTAACACCTGACAAATCCAAAGTCGCATTGCAGCTGGGCCCGAGACGGTCCCATGTGGCACTCAGCCCTACTTGCCCTAGCGGAAGCCTGGTGACCAGGACCAGCCTCCTCCAGAGAACCCTGAGACACGAGACGTGGCACGATGCTCGCAGTAGCGGAAGACCCCAGGACCCCAGAAACAAAGCCGCTATTGCTTCTCCTTATCTCCAGCGTCCTGGAGGCTCCGATGGGGCTGCGGTTTCTCCAGCACCTGCCTGGCTCTGGAACACCAAGAGCTATGGAAGAAACAGACCAGCGCTCTACAGGGCGATGCCCAGCTCCAATGTGCCTCACTGCATGGCATGGCTGGGGGTGACGGGTGGGTCTGGCTGGTGCTACAGCAAAACTGGAGCCAATGACACCCCTTTCCAGGTTCCCATTCTCTCTGTTTTTTTTTGGTGGCCAGCATATAATAAAAATAACCATGTGTATGAGGGGACACGACAGTCTGCTCAAAAAGCAAGAGAAATAAGGGAGACAGACCCCAGGGGATCCACAGAGCAGAACTCGATTCAGACTGGAAAAGAGCAACGCAAACCACAGAACTTTTTAAGAAACAGATTCAAGCAATGTCCGCATCTACTCTGGGTGTAAGTATGACATTTTCTGAGATAAGGATCAAACACCTAATGGAGCAAAGTCAAAACAATGTAACTAACTAACAGTTGTATCTGAAGGCTGGCAAAAATTTAAAAAAGGAACAAAACTATAACATACTGATCCAAAGAGACACACTTAAAATACAAGAAAATCGAAAAGGCTGAATGTAAAAGGATAAAAAGATACATTACGTTAAGCACCAACAGAAAGAAAGCTGATATAGCTGGGTTAAACTGAGATAGAGTTGGTCAGGGATTTAGCTCAGTGCTTCCAGCTTCTGCCTGAAGCACAAGGTCCTGAGTTTGATCCCTGGTAACCACACACCACAATGCCAAGAGTGTTGGCTCATGCCTATAATCTCAGCATTCAGGAGGCAGAGGCAGGAGGATCGCTGTGAGTTCAAGGCTTGCCTAGGCTACAAAGTGAGCTCAGGGCCAGCCTCAATTACAAAAGCGAGACCCTGTCCCCACCCCTCCAAAATGGGAGTGTAGAGGGAAGGCAAGCACCACTACAGACACTTTCATAATGGTAACAGAGACAATCAGCTGGGAAGATAAAACAATTCTAAATTTGAACATGGGATAACACAGCCTCGAAATCTGTAAACTGGAATAGATTTCCAAAGGAAGAGATAGCTCTATAGCCTACGTTAGAGGTTCTTTTTTGAACTTGTGAGACTGGATCTCATTAACTTGCTAAAGAGTCACTCTAAATTGCTAAACTGCCCAGGCTGAGCTCAGACTTGCGATCCTCCTGCTTCAGCCTCCCAGAGTGCTGGGATTCTACATGCACATCACCACGTCCAGACTACACCTGCAGATTTAAACTCACTTCTCTCAGCAGTTGGGGAAAAAGGCAATAAATGTTATATAGAATATCTGAACTTCACAGTTTGGGAACTTCATTGCCTGGAAGTTGACATCCACACGACTCTATGCCTAACTGCAGCCCACACATACAGCAGAACGTTCCAAACGCTGACGAGGTCTGGGCTGTAAAGCAAGTCTCGACATATTTCAAAGGTCTAAAATCATACAGTGCGAGACCTCTGGCTTGCAATTATGCTGGAAAGAACATCAAAATGGCTTACAAGAAAATACTTCACACTTGCTAACTCAGAAATACACCCTAGATCTCAGATGGATTCCTGGCGGAAAAGGCAAAATATTTTCCACTAAACAGAAAGGTAGTATCATGAAGAATGTCTTTGGAGTTTCTAGTCTCCTTCTGACAGCCAATTTCAGGAGACAGTTCTCCACCTTCTCACAATTTTGTCTTCTTTTGTTCTATCCATGCTTCCCTGCCATTCTCTTTCACTGTCCTTGCCAATCAAACCTGGAAGTTGTTAGATCAACAATAAAAATGACATTATGTCTACACAAAAGTGCTATGTATAGCGTGAGCCCCAGGGCCCGGGCGGCAGCTGCTCCCACATGAGGTCTGTCCCTGGATTTAGGCGACGCAGCCAACAATAGCAAGGTTATCCTGCTCCACAGTGCAGGTGGCTCTGGGTGCCCGAAAGCAATTACCCTAAGTGTCTGGGCTGGGGGATGACGTAGCCTTGCCGCCCAGCCTGGTGTAGGAGAGAAAGGGGGGTTTCAGGAACACCCAGCCTGGCACTGAGTGGAGCTCACAGGGCTGGCAGGGTCACCTGGAACATTCCCAGCATGCTTGGCAGACCACCTATAAGAACCATCCCGGGCCACCTTCTCGGTGCCCACTCGGGTCCGTAGGATCCCTCAGGGCTGCCACTCCGCCACCCAGCCTTGGCAGGGAGGACTGGCACAGTCTCACTCTCTGGATGAATCATGACAGTGTCGCTGGCCTGGCACTCTTTCCCTGCAGAGATGCCCCCACCAGATGACATTTACCTCGAATGGTAAATGGCCACTTTACTTTGTTCCAACAGAGAAATGCCATCCCCAGGCAGAACGGCTTCCACATCTGGGCCCAGGGGGGAAGCCTGTGGCATGACAGCCGATGAGGGACACGTGGCAGGACCCCACGTACACCCTGCACCGTCCAGCCAGGCTGGGCAGAGCTGCGCCTCGCGAGAAATCACGCAGTGCAGTGGCCAGGGCCAGGTGAGCGAGCAGAGGAGGTGCCATCTGGGCGCTGCCATCTGGCCACCTGTCCGCCCCGTGCTGGCGACCTACGTGGGTTTCTATTCCCAACCTACGACATGGAGCTGGGGGAGGGGACGGCCCCGGACACCCATCTCCTCCTCGCGCCAGGCCCTGTCACAGGAGTGCGGCGGGACGGCCTGTCCGTGTGACGGGAGGGGGCCCGCGGCTACGCCGGGACCCAGGAGCTCAGGAAGCTCGGGCCTGGACTGCCGTCTCCAGGCACTGCGTCCCCGTGCACAATGAGAATCCTTCAAGATCGGTCCCACCTCTGACCTCCTCCAGCCCGGCCACAGCCTCCCCCTGGGCATAGAGCCCACCAAGGGTACCAGGAAGAGGAAGAAACGAGGGACCGGTGCCAGTCCAGGAGGGATGTCCCCCCACGGAGCTGCCACCCAGAGCAGTAACCTTGGGGTGGCAGCACCGAGGCAGATGGAAGGGCAGTGCCACGGGGGGAGGAGTTCTGGGGCTCACACCGGAATCACTAATGCCCCTTGGAAAGAAATCAGGGCCACCACCCGGAGCACGTGCACCGGGCTCCCATCCACGCACGCATGCACACACAGACACGTGCACCAGATGGACACACGTGCTCAGACGGCACCCAGATGTGCACCATGCACACAGAGACACGCACACAGCGACACACACATGCAGACATGCACACACATGCACAGACACAGACACACATATACATACTTGACAAAAACCTAGAGTGAGAAAGAGACAGAAGGAGCACAGTTACGGATTTCTTCGCTGGGGGATGGCACACCTAGCTTAGGCTCAGGCACGATGCCCACGGCCATCCAGAGCCAGGCAGAGAAGCAGGCCAGACTGCCCTCTGCCCAGGGGACACCGACGAGAGAGGGCTCCCTGCTACAGCGCTGACACAGGGACATCTGTCCCTGAGGTCACTGCACACGGAAACACCTGTGCCACAGGCCCGGGGCTGGCATCTCCTGGGGACACCGAAGGGTCCCTGAGGGCTGCATGTGGGAAAGTCTCATACTTGGCAGCCTCCTCCAGTGGAGAGGCTGCACGAGAGGAGGCCTGGGCCTTTTCCGCAAAGGACACAATCTCTATTTCTCAGTGAATCCCTGTGGAGCCTGGAAGAGCTAAGTGGAAACTACAGGAGACTCAGCAGACTGGAAAATGGGGTGCACGAAAATAACCTTGGGCGTGTTTAGGGACTGCTGCCCAGTGATTCGAGGAACAAGGTGGAGAAGGCCACAGAGCAGAGGACAGCGCACGGGGAGCGCACACGGTCTTGAAGCCTTCGGTCTGCGGCAGACAGGCCAGGGCCACGCAGGGTCCCAGTCTGCTCTGGCCTGAGCGGCCGCCAGGATCACCTGGGTGTCCACGCGCACCCTGGGCCTTCACGGGGAAGGGAAGGGAGGGCTGGAGCGGAATTCCCGCTGGGACTCCCGTGGGAATCCGAGCCGCACCTCAGCCCTGCCTGCCTCGCCCTGAATGGCCCGATTGTGCTGCAGCCCAAGCCAGCTGCTCATGTTTCGGTCATTCCCACCGGTGAAGCCAGGGGAGGGCGAGGGAGGGGCGCGCAGCAGACGCCCCTTGGCGGTGTCCTGGGAAGCCCCGTGCCTACCCTGTCCTGTACACTGCCCACCCCGGAGGCGCTCGGGAGGCATACAGCCTGCTCACCTGGAGCTGGAGCCTGGATGATACACCGGCGGTGGCCTCCATGAGCACGCCGTCTTCCTTCCGGGTCCGGAACATGAGCCCCAGGTACCAGGGCACAGAGATGGTGATGTCCAGGTCGCTCCAGGACACGATGCTCTCACCACTGAAGCGCTGGGGGTGGGGCATGACTGTGGGCAGAGATGGGGACCTCAGGGGTCTCCCCCACGTCTGGGGCGACTTTGAGCACCCTTTCCAGCTGAGGGGACAGGGTGGTCCGGAGTGGACCCCAGGAAGGCCTGTCTCACGTGTCTGTCCCACCTGGCCTCATGAATCCAGGAGAATCTCTGCAGACACGGACTGACGCCCCAAGAGCGCCACTGCCAGGGCAGAGGCTGGGGCCTGAGGCAGACAGCTCAAGGGGTGGGCCTGAAGCCGCCACACTGGCTCCTGCGGCCCTCACTGCAGCTGGGCCTACTAGTCACGTGGCCCTGCCGTCCTCAGAGACATTAAAGGCTGTGGCACAGGGCGGGCTGGCCCCGGGCAGTGCGGGCTGATCTTGGTCACCACTGCCCAGCAAACTGAGCAGGTGCAGCCAGGGCGGCCTGACCCCACCTGCAGCCCCCTGCATGGAAGAGGCTCCTGTCTGGTACAGATAAGGTGAGGTGTGACACCACGTCACACCATACACCCTCCACAGCATATGCCAGCCAGGTGCAGGGTGGCCAAGAAAGCCCGCGGCATGGCGCCACCTCTCACCTGCCTCTCACCTGTCCCGCCAGGCTGAACTACAGTTCCCAGGCTACTTTCTCCTGCGAACCGGAAGCAGCCGTGGGTCCTGCTAGTCCCCAAACACATACAGGTGCGTGGCTCTGCCTCTGGTGCACAGTGGCTGGCCAGCTTTGCCCGAGCCAGATCCCAGGGTAGGGCAGGTGCCACCTCGAAGCTGGAGGTTCGGACTTGGTGGCGGCTTTTGGCGTGCCACTTCTCAGCGCCTTGCCCATGAGCTCTGAGTACCTCCTGGGATGACCTGGGGCATGCCCAATGGGCCCAGCCTGACTGCCCAGCTTCTAAACTATGAGTGTCGGCAATTTTAAAAATGAAGAGACCCTGTAATCTCAGCACTATGGGAGGCTGACACAGAGGATCACAACTCCAAGCCCAGCCTGGAAAACTTTGTGACTTAGTAACACCCTGTCTGTAAAAAAAATTATTTAATGAAAAGGGTTGGGGATAAAGCTCAATACAAAGACTTTCTATTCAACTTCCAGTACCACACACACACACACACACACACACACACACACACACAAGATACCTAAGATTCGGATGGCTTCAGTTGAATTCACGGCTAAAAATCTATCCATGACTGCCTGGGATACAGGGTGGACGGGGACAAGGTCCACTCATCCATTATATCCAACCAGTGGGTAGCCAGCCGGAGGGCGTCCTCTGGGAGGGCCGGGGAACCACCCAGGAGCCACTTGGCTCCTCCAACCCCTCTCCCAGCCCTGGTCCCCCCAGGCTCCCACAGCCTCTGCCCACCTCTCCCTGTGTGGCCCTCAAGGGGCACCCAGATCTCACCTTGCTCACAGTTCTTGCCACCAAAGCGCAGTGGACAGTGGCAGAGGTAGGTGCTCCACCGGTTCACACAGGTGCCCCCGTGCTGGCACACAGTGCCCTCACAGAAGTCCTTCTGGGCGGCGCAGCCTGGCAAGGAACAGCAGGGCAGCCTCAGTGCACACCCCACCCATGACTGAGAACAGGGCCTCCAGCAGCCCCAACATCACCCACAACTGGGTTTCGGGTGCCATCATGGTGGCCGAGCTGGGCACAGGATACACTCCAAGTCCCAGGCCTGGGGTGTCCGAGGGTTGAGGTGCCGTTTCTGGTGCCCCCCCACAGACACTGCCCCAGTGACAGAGAAGAGACTTCCACAGCACGTACCCGCCCTGGTGCCGTTGTTGGCGATGAAGCCGGCCATGTCCACATGTTGGCCGTCGATGGACAGGTTGCGCATGCAGCCCACGAACTGCCGGTTGCGCACAGGGAAGTCCTCCGGCAGGTTGGGGACGCCGCCCAGGAGCAGGGGCCCTGTCAAGTCCAGGGACCTGCGGAGGCAAAGCCCTTCTCTGTGGTGTCCAAACGGAGAGGCAGCCACTGCCACCAGGAATGGGCGCTGCTATCAGGGAGCAGGTGGTCATTCTGCCACCTGGGCCACGTCTGGCTCTTCACAGTCCCCCTTGCCTCAGTTTCCAGCTTCACCCTATCCTGACAGATGGCCTAAGTCGGGTGTGTGGTGCCCACCCAGCTGGCACATGGCCTCCTCAGACAGAAGAGGCTGGCAAGGGGGCCACCCGGGGGCTCTGCCAGGCCTGTCACCGAGGCCCTCGGGAGGGGCTGTCGGGAGGACCGAGTGGAAGGTGGTGGCCACCCCAGGCCTGCAGCAGCAGGACACTCAGGTTCGCCCACGCGGGAAGGCCACCTGGTCTGCCCCGTCCTGCACCAAGCGCAGAGGCCGAGCCCGCCTTCTCAGGCTGGTATCATGAAAGGTGAATTGTGACAACGGCTGTGTCCACACAGCGATTCCTCTGTCCCTGAGTCGGGACTAGGACAGACACGGGCACGCCCGGACGGTCTGCAGTCATCAACATGGCCCGAGGGCTGCCCTGTCCTCCGACACTCTCAGGGGACCTATCCAAGAGGGCTTGAGCGTCTCAGATGACAGGTGCCACCTGTGGGGGAGAGTGGCCAGGGTGCCCCACACCGTCCGCCCAAGTGACCCACGTCCGTGGCGGCGGCCATCGTGCGCACAACCCTGCCCCCTCGGGACACTCACTTCTTAGAGCCGCTCTGGGTGCCCTGGGCGGCACAGCTGTAGTTCCCGACGTAGCTGCCGAAGTGCACGGCCATAGCGGTGTCACAGTCGTCCACGGTCACCACGGCAACCTTCTCCCCGGAAGGCCCGTGGGGCAGGCCCAGGCGGCCGATGTGGGGCTGGAGAGAGAAGGTGAGGAAGGACTCAGCCTCCTGCCTGCTGCCCCCGCCTGGCCTCCGTCCGCTAGGACCCCGGACAATGGGACTTGGGGGGCGGAGGTGCGGCCGTGGTGGATGGAGCCTCTGTGGAGTCACGCAGGCTCTGGCTCCAGCGACATCTCAGAGGGGGATGCAGTCAAGGCCCCTGCAGAGGGCAGGGAGGCCCCGTCCCACCACATGGCCCCCACTGTCAAGGGGACGCTTTGTCACCAGAGCCCCAGGACTCAGCCAAGGTCCCCCCTGAGTCCCTCTGCTGTTCTGGGGCTATGGCCCGGCCCAGGGGCCCTCACTAGGGTCCCACCCCGAGCAATCCAGGCACTGATACGGTGACAACTCTGCCCACTCAGACACAGCCCATGCCCCACACAGCACAGAGCCCCCATCCTCCCGAAGTGCCCCGTCCCCCCTGCCTGGCCCGGTCAACCCCTTCCCAGCATCCTGTGGCCCTGTGGTCTCCTGAGTATCCTTGGGGTCCTGCATGCCCCACTTCCTCTGGGCAGTGATTCCCCCACCCCAGGCTGGGTGATCCTCCCAGGACCCCACAAATGTCCCCAAAGGACCCACAGTCTTCCCAGCCACTGCTGAGCAGCTCTACACATCCCTGCCCACAGAGGACGAGGCCACGACCCAGAGGCCGAGACCCCGAGGCCTTGGAGAGCGGCGGCTGTGTGGGCCTGGGTTTGCCTCTCCACCTGCAGGGGGCCTCAGCCTCGCCAGTCCGGTGACCCCAAGGGCGACCCACCGTGCCCCCGCCTCATCCTAAAAGCTATGGCCATACCCAGGGGTGCAAGGCCAGCCGGGGAACAGGGCAGGACCTGGCATGAAAACACCTCAGCTCCTCCATGTACAGGAGCGGGACTGCGTATTAGAAAGCCCGTCTTCTCTGTGTCACAGGGGCTTTGGGCTGATGCCCGCAGACAGGCGGGTCCCCTGCAAGCCCTCCTTAGGCAGGAACAAGGGAGCTTCCACACGGCAGCACCTGGGTCGCCATCGTCACCTCCATGGGACGAGGTCTCCCGCCTGACAGGAGCGCACTGGAGACGCACTCGCGAGTTCCGCGGCAGCGGGGAGGCGTGTGGCTGACGCCCCAGCTCCTCCCTGTGACTGCATGCCAAGGTGGTACAAGTGCCCATTACGGCCCTAAAACACCAGGTGCAGCCCGGAGGGAAGAGCCCGCCTGGGCAGAACCCGACCTATCTCCATGGCTGTAATTTACACGTCTGCTGTGGTCATCCACGCCTGGCCAGAGCCCTGCAGAGAGGGCAGAGGGCGCACGGCCCAGGGCTCCGAGGGGACTGAGGCTGCTTCGCATAGGCTCGTCATTCCCAAGGGCGGAAGCAACTGATGGGTGGAGGGGAGACTGGTTCATCTACACCGTGGAGTACTACTCAGCCATGAAGAGGGACGGAGTGGCCGGATGTGGTGGTGTACGCCTGTAATGCCAGCCTTCTGGGAGGCCAGGCTCGAGGATCACAAGTGTGAGCCCATCTGAGCAATCAGTACAAGAAAGATAGACAGATGATAGAAGGGCAAGGAGGGACGGAGGGACGGAGGGACGGA
>PVIR01005701.1:24208-70700 GCA_004026965.1 Petromus typicus | reverse complement strand
TTTGATGCCTCCCAACTCCTACAAGCTCCTGATGAGAGCATCCTCAAAGCAATGCAGACAAATGATACCATGATAAGTGATGTGATTTTCAAACTGCTATACACAAAGTGGAGAACAACTTGGAAATAGAGAAAGAGAAAGACTTAAAACTTTGTAGAGAGGGGTACACATTTTTGACAACTCCAGCTCAACTTCTACCCTAATTTATGCACAAGTGTACATAAATTTTCTAAACTTCAGTCTATTCATCTTCATAAGATTATGAATAACTACTTTATAATAATATGGAGGGAATAAGATAAAATAATCTGTAAAATACGCCGGACCCCACACTGATTGTTGATTCAAGGATAGATTTTGTTCCAGAGTAATAGTGGGAAGGAAAACATTTTACGGAAGTTAATTAAAGCTTACATTATAAAAATAAATAGCATATTGGCATCAGACTATAACTTCATCTTATTTAAAAAGAAAATACCCCAAGCCAGTTATAGAAATCTAATAAATCAAAGAAAAAAATTCAGGACAAGAGGGGAGTTTAGAAAAGTGACATTGGGCCGGGGAGTTAGCTCAGTGGTTCCAGCGCCTGTCTTGGAAGCGCAAGGGCCCGGTTCGATTCCCCGGTAACCACATAACAATACTGGGTGTGGAGACTCACACCCAGCAGCAACCAGTACCACATACCACAGTGCCGGGCGTGGTGGCTCACGCCTGTACTCCCAGCACTCGGGAGGCAGAGGCAGGAGGATTGTGATGTGAGCTGGAGGCTGAGCTCAGGGCCAGCCTGAACCACAAAGCGAGACCCTGTCTCAAAAAACCTAATAAAAAAAAAAAAAAAAAAGAAAAGTGACATTTATAGAACTGCATGTTAATAATGGCTCATATATTTTACTCTAAGGGTAAACATGAAATAAGAACTAAAATACAATCTTTCTCCATAGCACAAAGAGATATAATTGAAATGGAGACAGAACAAAAAAATGCTGTTTGGGATTACTATGATCCATGACTAATTCCCACAGTCTAGTATCTCCACAACCATTGTGCCCAGACGACACCATTGCTGAACCTGGTCTGGAAACAAGAACAGCTGGATGCTAGCATAAGAAACCTCAATGAGTTCAAATAAAAATGGCATTTTGTCTTTTCAATAGAGATTACATTTCATCACTGTGGTGAGAGAACTGATCATGGAAAGACTGGGTCTCTGGGTCCTGATGAATGATCAGGGTTTGCCTACTAAATGTAGGATGGAAATTAGTCATGACTAGGTGCAAATGTCATCCTTCAGCAAATCACTTAGTAAATTTCTTGCAATCTCAATTTTTCTCTGTGGTAAAAAAGACTACCTGAAAACAAGCCCTCATCTCTTTTATCTTCTACATAAGTCTCCTTATATTAATTAACTCCTTCCAGTGGTGTAGATGTTTCGCTTTCCAGAAAAACAAGGCCAGGGAAGCCTTTGGGGTACTGATGTGTTATTTATTGTTACCTAGTCACTGGCCTTGAAAATATGAACATACTGTTTCTTTTTCTGCAAAATTTTCAGCTTCATTTCAGATCAGACTTTCTGATACATTTGCTAGTTTTATGGTGGCTTTTTTTAAAAAAACTAAAATGGTTCTAGATTCAGACACATTAGAATCTAGTATTGATTGATGTGCAACTTTGGGCAGAATTTTTAACCTTCCAAGGACTCAAAAACTGTTATAAAATATTCAGTGAACAAAAAGTTGTTTCATTCATTACCTATCCACAGCTTATTCCAAAGTGAATTGATCCCTTCAGGGCTTTGGCTACTTGTTTTCTATGTCTTCTTCCATGCCTTATAACCCCTACTTCTCAGCACCTTACAGATTTCCTTATCCTGGTTTACCATGACAACTAGCGATCTTCCCCCTCAGATGACCCAGCAATAACATTTGCAATGTGGGAGCATACATAGAAATGGTCTCTTCCCAAGAGAGGTTGGCCAGAGCTACCAGATATTTACTATTTATTTTTCACAGTGCTGTGTGCATGCACAGTTGCTTATATGCACACGAGCTTCTTGTACAGGTACAGTGGCAGAATGTTTCTTAGGAATCTTAAAAAGACATTTCTACTCATTCCTATTCTGCTGGAAATGGACTTGTATCTGAGACTACAGCTATAGCCTAAGTTATGTCTACTCCTCAAGTCATGTTTTGTTTTTTCCAGTTGACACACATCAATTTCACATATGTTAACTTAATATTCATTACATGTCTAGCACAGTCCCGATTTTGAAAGTCAGTTGACTTATTGAAGTGAAGAATCACAGGTAGCTGTTTTCATGAATTGAGTGTTGTGGGACTGAGAGCCTTACTAAAAGAAGGATAAACAGATGCGATGTTGAAGTTTGTTTCACATCACCTACCTTCATTGATTTCTATTTAATTCCTATGTGAAGAGTGACTGGAGTGAAAAGCTAAAGGAAATTTATTTATTTATTTTTTTTAAAATTATCTTTATTGGTACATTAAATATACACATCATGATTGCACTCCATAATGGGGATTTGTACCAGTATAAGACACAACTTAATTCTCATTTTTTCCCATAGCCCCAACCACCCTACCACCCCCCATATATATAAAATTTGTTTCCTTACTTTTTTGTTACAATCTCAACATTGTCCCCTTTCACCTAGGAAATTTATTTTTAAAAAATAATTTAAACTGTTTTAGTGTTGGGTATTAAGCAAGACCGAGGGTCTTGTGCAGGCTAGACATGGTCTGGTTCTAACACTGAGCTGTACCCTACCCTTACAGGATCTGTTTTTAAGAGATTTCATGAGATGCAGGTATATAGAGTTGTTTTAGTGTCAAAGTGTGACCTAGAGTTAGAGAAGGAATCATTCCTCTCATTAAGGGATAAAATATACAATGGCACAGTGATCCGCACATATAATTACCACACACCGGCAGTATGAGTCAGAAGATCACAGGTTCAAGCCCAACCTGGGCAATTCAGTACACACACACACACACACACACACACACACACACACACACACAGAGAGAGAGAGAGAGAGAGAGAGACAGACAGACAGACAGACAGAGAGAGCGAGCAACCTTTAAATGAATACATGTTCCAATGATTATACCCTAGGACCATTCCTGATATGTGCAGGAGAATTAGTACCTAGTGCTTTTGGTTTGGGTGTCAACCCTGTCACGAAGGCCAATAGAACAATAGTCACAGGGAGGAGAGCTGAAGGAAAGTAGACACAGTGAGGCAGTAGGACAGGACAGTGAACTGACTGGCAGGTTAGTCCCTACAAACGTATAAGACATTTCCTGAGACTTCAGAAAACCTGGATGTGAAGATGCATGAACTCATAGAGTCAAAAAAATTCTGTGGGATTAGGTAGACTATCAATAATAAAATACCTTATCTGGTGTAATAGTAATCTCTGGGAGACTGTAATTATTTATAACCAACTCATTTGGGTTAACAAGATGTCACCACTGAGAGAATTAAAAGGATATTATTGGTCATTTCTTTTATTATCTTTATTGGTACATTAAATATACACATCATGATTGCACTCCATAATGGAGATTTGTACCAGTATAAGACACAACTTAATTCTCATTTTTTCCCATAGCCCTACCCACCCTACCACCCCCCCATATACATAAAATTTGTTTCCTTACTTTTTTGTTACAATCTCAACATTTTCCCCCTTCACCCTATTTACACTGAGCATTTTCTATTTCACAATATATAACATACAATGCTAGGACTCATTTACATCTTTATTTTCTCATACCAGAGAAAAGATGCAATATGTACCTATCTGGGCCCTATTTATTTCACGTATGAGGATATCCTCAAGGTATGTCCATTTAAGTAGAAATGATTCAAACTTATCATTTTTTATGGCAGGGTAATACTCCATTTTGTAGAAGAACCACAGCTTGGCCATTTTAACTATAATATTATGTAGCTTTACCATATTGCTTTTTAAACACAAGTTATGGTCAGGATGAGCTTCTCTGTAGGAATGAGAATTTTGAGTAACAGAAAATATGTTGGGGGCTGGGCAGTTAGCTCACTGGTTCTGGCACCTGCCTGGCAAGCACAAGGTCACAAGTTTGATCCCCAGTAACCACATACAACTATGCCGAGCATGGTGATTCACACCCACCAGCAATCAGTACCACACACTACACTGCTGTGTATGGTGGCTCACACCTCTAATCCCAGCACTAGGGTGATACAGGCACGAGGACTGCTGTGAGTTTGAGGATCACTTGGGCTACATTGGGAGCTCAGGGCCAGCCTGAACTATAAAGCAAGACCTTGTCTCCAAAAAAGAAAAGCTGAAAGCATATATTCATTGCTAAAAGTCTGTTTTTCTTCTCTTCAAGAAATATCTCTACATTTAGCAATATATTACAAAGGTTCTTATAGTCATACTGTAGTAAGATGATGGGGTGCACCAGGGACAGGTGAATATATATTGATAGACAAAATTTTAAAATGTCAAAAGAGAGTAAGGAGTGTCTACAGACATTTTGAAATTTTTATTTGGTGAAAGACAATCTCCTACTCAATCTTCATCTTAATGATTTTTCTCTTTGATTTTCTCAGGCTGTCAGTTCCTTCCATGCAATTCCATCATCCTACTAACCCTGGACCATGGCAGGTGGGTGAGTAGAAGGAAAACCTGAGCCTGGGAACCTGATTTCTGCCCCTTTTCTTTTCAAATGTACCCCAATTAAAATTAGCATGACCAGCTTATCATCTTCCCCCTGAATTTCCTCTACAATACTTCACTATCATTTAACTTATGATATATATGTATGCCCTTTAAGAAAACAAGATGCTAACTTCATAGAAATATGTGTTTTCAAAACATGTTCCTTTCCATTTTGATTAATATTTTCTGTGTACCACAGATTCATGCAAAGTACTGTATCAGTGGCTTAAAAGGGCAATTTGGCTGTTACTATGTTGCTCCAAATATTCCAATTAGTTTGATGTTTTCATAATTATGTATAATTCAGTTTGCATTTATGCATGAAATGTTTATTTCCATAATTGTAACAAGCACTTAAATTAATTACACCATAACCTCTTGATTCTATGGGCCAACTGTTGAGTGATTTTTGTTAATATTTTAGAGTCGTGGCTTTTTATTTTTGAATTTTTCCCCCTGTCTTTGATGTGTTGTTTCTCATCCTTGTTTGGAATTCTCTATGGAATATTCTCAGAATAATCTTGTAGTTTTCTTTTATGACTGAAACTTTGCATTTTAACAGTTGTCTGGAGATAGTTTCTTCCTTGTGAAAAATCAGTTTTAATAACAGGAAAAGGAAAATGCCATAAATCTGCACTAATCACATAAAGCTGAAGTCTCAGAGAGACTGATTAACATAGAGACTCTACACAGGTTTTTCAATAATTAGAGGATGTGCTTGCATGGAGCCGCTACTCTCCGGCCTTGAAGCCATTTCCCAGGGCAGCCAGCAATTATTACAGCCTAGAGTACATTTCTTCTATTCTGTGCCTCTAGCTATTGAAGCTGTTTTCAAATAAAGGTCTCTTAATTTCACAAAAAGTTAACATCACCCAGGATGAACAACACTTTTCTGCTAATACCTACGCTACTTAGTGGAGAGCGTGTCCTTGGAGAGAAGGCAATTAGAAATTCCTAATCTGTTGTTCATCCACCCATAAAAGGTTAAGAACATCGTGATCCTGATTACATAAACCGAGCAGAGGGCACATCCCACCTCCCACAGCACCCTGCTAACCACCTGCCCCTATCAGCAAATTCTGCTGACAATTCTCTTCAGAGCACAGGAGTCAGTGGGCAGTTTCATCGCTGGTTGGAGTGTTCTTTGTTTTTCTAGTCTCAATGAACTACAGAGAGCAAATAGTTGTTTGTTTTTTTTAACTATTGTTAGTATTTTTCTTTTGGTACTGTCAACATGCAATAAATTTTAAATGCTAAATGCTATCATGATTTAATGTATCAGTTCATCAGCAAGAGTCAGAGAACTCTATTTTCACGTGTGCAGTGTCTTGACGATCTGTAATAATGGGGGACAATGAGTCATGGGTACGGAGGTACCTCAGTTCATGAACTTCATTTGTTCTATAGTTTTGGAAAAGAAGGCCACATTTGTGTTCATGTGGAAAAGGTGGCTATGGTTATGTTTGCCAATCAAATGCAGAATTGTCAGAAGAAAACAAAATTTTGTCAAACACTTCTATATGTGAATCTAATTGTTTCCATACAAAACTTCATGAATGGAATTACCACTATATGTCCATGTCATTCACTGCAATATGTTACTATTTTACATCATTTGAACACTAATGAGAATTTGGACTTTGTGATATTACAGGAATGTAAGCTATAGCCTAGTCAGCTTTATATCTAAACAAGAAATGCATAAACACCAAGAGATAACTCATCAGTTGCATATAACTGACTTGACATTTGATTGCCTTCCCTTGTGTTTTCTGCCCTCTGAATTCATTCATTCATTTTGTTGTTGTTGTTGTTGTTTTGTTTTTTGAGACAGGGTCTGGCTTTGTAGTCCAGGCTGGCCCTGAGCTTAGCCCTGAACTCACAGCAATCCTCCTGCCTCTGCCTCTCAAGTGCTTGGATTACAGCACACCTGGCATTGTTGTGTATGGTTCTGATTACTGGTGGATGTGAGTCTGTATGTGGTTACCAGAGATCAAACTTTGGCCCTTACACTTGCAAGGTAGGCACTGCAACTACTCAGCTAACCCCCCCAGCCCAATGAATTCATTCATTTAACTTGACCAAACTAGTAAATTCAATTCAGTACAAGTCTCTTTAAACTGCAAGGGACTAGTAAAGAAAAGCAAATGCAAAGGAAGGGGAAGAAAATCACAAGAGAAAAGAGCCAAGAATGTAAAGCAAACCTAAGTGTTATCAGCTCTCTGGAAGCACAGGTGAACAATTTTGATAAGAAAGAATTATGACTTGGGGCAAAGCGGAGCTAGCTGATTTGGCTTGGTAAATACAAACCACTCAGCTTTCCCTACTACTTCAATGGAGAGAGCACATTGGAAGCATCAGTTTGCCTCCTTAGGGGATGAAACTCATCCATTGTAATTTGCACTTGACATATTGAATTTTGATGTATCTAGCCCAACCTAACAATTTGGAAAAGATTGGTTTTTACATTAACGGCATTTTGTGTTTTCCTCTAAATTTTTATTTTATTTTGTAACATATTTGAAGAATAATTATAATAATATACACTTAAATGTATATATTATAAAAGATGAATCATCTAAGCTTTGTTACTAATTTTGGTCTACATTTCTAGAAACAGAACATATAAACTTCCTAATAGCACATTGAATAATAAACTCACAACTGATCAGTGATAATATTATACCCATGACCCAATCATCTTCCAAAAGCTCCACTTCTGAATGAACGTGTGACACTGGGGGACATTCTAGACCAAAGCCATAATAACAATGTAGCCCTTAGGAGGTGGGGCCTGGTTGGAAGAGGTAGTTCACTGGGAGCCTGACCAGGAAGTGGACTCTTGTTCTTGGCTTCTCACTTCCTGGCTTCCACAGGGTAAGCAACTTTCTTCCCACAACCCATTCCACCATGCCCTTTTGCCTTGGACTCAGCCAACCATACATCAACACCATGGGAAAATGAAAGCCAAAAATAAACCTTTCCTCTTTCAAGTAGTGTGTACCAGCAATGGGAAAGTGGCTAATGCAGTTGATGAAAAACTAATGCGAGGAAGAGTATCTAAGCTCTTATTCTAACTCCATGTGATTTTGGCAGTAGTTACTTACCCTCTTTGGGCTTTAGCTCTGATACGTGTGAGGCAGCAAGAATACTTTCTGTTTCTATTTTCTTCTCACAATTACTGAGAGTATTATTTCACAGGAAAGCTTATAATGATTAAAGATTGGAGATTCAAATAAGACAACAATGGGATATAGATGGAAGGTAAAATTTGTATTACTTTCTTACAATCACTCAGTAGCACCAGTAATTAGATGTGGACAAAGCAATCTCTCCTTCATGATTTTTTCAGTTATTTATATCTGATTAAATGACCTCTCACGGGCTTGGGAGTTAGCTCAGTGGTTCCAGTGCCTGTCTTGCAAGCATAAGGACCCCAGTTCAATCCCCGGTAACCACATACCATACTGAGCGTGGAGACTCACACCCAGCAGCAACCAGTACTACATACCACAGTGCCGGGTGTGGTGGCTCATGCCTGTAATCCCAGCACTCAGGAGGTAGAGGCAGGAGGATTACTGTGATGTGAGTTTGAGGCTGAGCTCAGGGCCAGCCTGAACCACAAAGTGAGACCCTGTCTCAAAAAAAGAAAAAAAAAAAAAAAACCTTAAAAAAATAAATGACTTCTCACAATACTGCATAGCACTGATTGAACCAGTCAATGATCATATCACCCCTGTAATGGTTTGTGTCAGGAATGTCCACCAAAAGCCATTATATTACAGGGTTAGTCCCTAGGGTGGCACCTGTAAGAGGCACATCTGAATGGAACAAGCTTAGGTCACTGGGACACATGCCCTGAAGAAAATATTGGGACCCAAGACTGTTCTTTCTTTGCTTCACAGGTGCCAGTAGGTGGGCAGCTTGGCTCCACCATGCACCCTACAGTGCTGCCTCACCACATGCACTAAGACAACAATATCCACCAACAAAATGGAAAACTTTGATACTATGAGCTACAACAAATCTTTCTACTCCTAGTATCAATTTTCTGTGTCAGTCACTTCACTGTCCCTAGACCCACTGGTGCTCTTTTCAAATGAAAGGTCAATGCTTTTGCATCCATGAGCTTACATTGGGTAGGATCTTATGAATTTTTGTGATAACTAAGGCATTCTCTTATGCCTTCATAAACTACTTGTTTTCTTTGTAGGTATTAATTTCTTTAGCAGCCACACCTCCTTTGGGTCCAGTTATACATGTGGTTCTTTATGGGCATGAAGTTAAGTTTTTCAGTTATTTCTGCTTTGCTTTTGCCCTGATCCTTACTGTAAATATAATTAAGTGCAACCAAAATGGCCAATGCCACATTCTGAACATTGGGCAGTCTTGATATTTCTTCTGCTAGATCAATTAGTCCAACACTTAACCTTCAGCAAAGTCTCAAGTCATGAGCTAAATGTAGAAAAGTTTTTTGCCAGAATATAATATGTGTAATCTCTAGTCCAACTGTCAATAACATTCCCACCTGAAATTTCATGAGCCTAGACTTTACTGTCTGCACTTTGATCAGTATTTTGTTCCTCTGGGCTTTGGACAGAATTGGTCACCTAGCTCTGCTTACAGTATTCAAAACTTTCTCCAGCAGTTTCCCCAATTTTTTCCAAACTCTTCCTACAAACCATTTCAGGAAAACTTCTAAAATCACACAGTCAAGTAATCATAATATGGACTCCACTTTTTGTGCCAATTTTCTGTATTAGTTGGCTTTCCTATCACTAGTACACAATACTCAAATCTGTAATTTAAAGGAGGAGAGGTTTAATATGGCTCATCATGTTAGGAGTTTTAGTCAATGGTCAGTTGGCTTAAAGACAGACATTTCTTGGTAGAAGGACACTGCAGAGCAAATGTGCTTAATTTCAGCAATCTGGGAAGCAGAACTAGGGCAACAGTGCCTGAAAGCAGAGAAGGGGGAAGCAGAGGCTACACATTCAAGGTCGTCCCTCCAGAACCCGACACACTCAGATGTGTGCTTTCCTCATCCTCTAGGTGGCTCCTGAGACAAGAAAGTTGGGGCAATTATGTTTAACTCTTCTGGTTCTTACATGTGAATTATCTCAGGTATTTTGTCACAGGGGTAAAATTTCCCTAAAATGACTCCATTTCATTCCTTTCCATTCTTCAGAGGCTTCACATCATATCTACACGACTACTTCAAGCCCTTAGTCTTATTGCTATGAGATACGGACATCAACACAAGATTAACTTTCAAGAATTTTTTTTGTGACATGAGTTGTTGCTGTGCTGGCTTTGAATATTTTGATTCAAGCAAGTTTTCAACTTTATCCTCTTGAGTAGCTTGGGCTCTAAGTACTTACCATGGTGCCTGACTAGGCAAAAATTTCATTAGGAGAAATGCCATCTTAGACAAAAAAAGAGAAACAGTCAGATCAGACTCAGAATACTGTCAGACTACAATGAGATCTGATCCAAAGTGCTGGAAGAAAGGAAGGGAATCTGAAGGTTCACTAGTCTCAGCAAAGCATTCATGAATTTCAGACTTATGGTTTGTGTGGGCTTTTCTTCTTGGAGGAAAATGAGGTGATCGTTATTGTAATGTAGCTCTTGGTACCCACTGCTGATCTTGGGGTTGTACTTGGGACTTACTCCTTCCATTTTCTATATCCATTTTAACTCCCTCAGCTCCCTCCTGCTGTTCCCCAAGGACATTATGGTAGCACTGTAGAAGAGTCTAAATGCTTGACAGTTACAGCCTTTTCCATCTGAGGTTGCTGCAAGTGCTCATTCAGAGGGAAGAAGGGAGAACCAGATAGTTTCCAAGTAGATGGAATATATGTTTCACGTATATGGTATAAAAGCAATGTTACTTTTTCTTGCTGACCAGGAGCAATGACTTCAGCTAGTAAAGTGACTTATTTTATCACTTGAGTATATAGGAAACATGGGGAAAAGGAAAAGCAGTGAGTTCAAAAGTTTCTCTCTATTTTTAAATGAGTTGTTTCTTTCCAAGATCTACAGTCTTTGAATCTAGCAAGTCATAGTTTCCTCCACCCAGCTTTGTAGCTGTTGGGTTTGTAAGGTGCCTAATGCGCTGCAATTTGCCTTACTGTTCCTACACTTTGCACTGTGGCAACTATCCAAGGTGGGTCATGCCTTTGCTCAATGAAATCAGACCAGTGATGGTGTCCTATATATAGGCAGGAGTGGTAGGGTTCAAGCAAATCATCTGAATTAACACAGCACTTTCAGATCCAGCTGCTTTTGAAAATCACACTCACCTAGCCTGCTTTGTTGCTATGGATGTCAGGGCCTGGTATTCCTCTCAAGGTAGTTTAAACTTCTCAAGAGGTCTGTGACTAGGCTGTGCTCTCTTCAGTGCTCTCCCAAGGGGTTGTCTCTTACCTAATCACTATGGTAGGTAACACTGAAGACCCTGAAGTAAAGCTGTTGTGTGGCTCAGTCTTAATTAACTCCATCCCAATGGCTCCTGATTCCTCCTCTCCAACATGCTGCGTGCTGGATTTCTTCTCCAACTCCCACCTCCCCTGTAGGAGTCTTTCTCAGAGGAAAGAACCCATACTGTTTTTGTAGTGTACAATAGTCATGAGTTCTTCTCGGGGTTAGCACTGCTGATCCAGTCCCCTATTTCTCCCTAGAAACTCTAGCATTCTGAGGTTTACCTTCATATCCAAGCTGTTGACCTCATCCACAATCAGATCAGTCAGTCATTCAGTGCCGAAGAGAAATGAAATGCAGAGCATGTTCCAAGTTGGCTGGTGCCTGTGGGTACAGTAGGGAATCCATAAGTGCAGAGGAAACTGTGGGCAAATGTGTTACTTCTCTCTCCCCACCCATACCAAGAACAGTCTATATTTTGCATAATAAATTCAGTTTAAATATAAATACATAGATAATTTAGAAGTAAGAGAATGGAAACATTCATAGCAAAATACATTAATGATAAAATAAGTCTAAGAAGTGTTTCTATCAGACACAGGAGACTATAATAGAAGGTACATTACTGGAGATGTGACAGGGATTGTATCATTATTAAAGTTACTTTATGAATAAAAAAATTCTAAAATTCTAAATGTGTGTTCACCTGATAGTAGAGTATAGTAAAGCACATTCATCTGATAATGGAGTGCTGTAAAGCAATGACTGATAGAAATTCCTAATTATCACTGAGATTCCATATCTCCTCTCACTTTCTTCCACATGTAGAAAACAGAATCAGTAGGGATAGGTAATATTTGAATAATTCTACCAACCAACTAATAAGTTATGGAACTATCATTACAAAACACTATATACATAAGACTATGGAATGTGTACTTCCTCTATTTCCATATTTACTCAGATAGACCACCTGCCAATGCAAAAAAAGATAAGAAAACAAAGAATGAAATGTAGTTTCAAAGAATTTAAAATAGACTATTTACTATCCTTATAATAGACTTAAATTACACAGAAGTAACAAAAAGTGTTTGAAAATTATTCTACGTACTTAAATACTGAGCACACTTCTGTAGAACCCATTGATCAAAGAGGAAATCACAAGGAAAATTAGAAATATTTTGAATTTATTTATAATAAAAATTTAATCTGTAAAAATCGCCAGAAGTAGAAATAAAGAAGTCTTTTGAGTGAAATTAATAGCTTAAGTTTCATGTTTTATAAAGAAAAAAAAATTTGATCATTCCACTCTAAAAGTGTGGCAGAAGAAAGGAAATAATAAAGATAAAAGGGAGAGAGTAAAATAGATAAGGAAAAACATTTTAATCTCAAATAACGTCACTATATACTAAAGAAACACTAAGGAATCTATAGAACAATAAGCCCAGCTATCTAAATAATAACAAAACTTAATAAAAAAATCACAAAAAATATCTGAGCAATCAGTGAGATCCACCCATCTATAAATTAAGAACTTGCTCTCACGGATATATTTTTGGTGAGCACAATATGTCATCAATCAAACTTGCTTTGTAGCTGAGGGACATAACCTATAATAATGCATAGGACAAGCAAGTAGTTGTGTTTTAGAAGACCAACCTAGAGTTTCCAGACACTTGAAACAAATCTACATCTGAGAGAATTGAAAAGTGATTTCTACTGTTTATTTCAAAGCATTGAATACACACATGTAATTTAAGATGAGCTCTCTTTAAATTATCCAAATGTTTGTGCTTGTCCTTTCCTCACATATAAAATAATCTGAACAATGTTAGAAAGAGTTTAAGGAATTTAACTGTTTTAGTTACTTTTTTGTTTCAGTCTCTTGGCAAAATGTCTTAAATGAGAGAAAAAAAAATGTCTAAGACCAAATATATTTCACCATACAGACTTATGTGTTAGGTATAGTATAATGACAAAGATGCCAAATAAGTATTCCAGTGTGGCTGCATGCTTATCCCTCCTGAGTAGTTTAGAATAATATGGGTTCTGGAACCCAAACCAGAGACTCTGATTTAACTGGTAAGGGGTGTGGCATAATTGCCAGTGTTGTTAAAACTCCCCGTGTAATTTTTAACGTGTGACAAAAGTTGAGAATCATTGTTCTAGAATAAGTGAGTGTTCCAAAGAGGGAGAATTTTGGAACTATCAGAACATTTTTAATGAAAAATGAGACAAACTGATTTTATGGACAGGGTTCAGTAGCAGAGAACAGAAGCTACTCTGCCAAGTTTAAATAAAAATAAATCAACTTTGAAATAGTAAATGTCATATACATTATCAGGACAGATAAGGAAGGACCACAAGTTGAATTTTATAAACATTTCCTGGAGTCATTTTTCAGAACTGAACCATTAAGAGAGCAATTACCAATTGTGAAGTTACTGCTCTAGTTTCTAGTCAGAAAACACATCAGAAGTCTCATGATAGAGGGCAGTGCCCTCTATGGTTAGGAAGCCATAATAGGACATGTAGTTGTTTCAAACATGAGTTTGCAAAATGCAGAGCAATGTTCTTAAGGGGCAGAGTTATTTCAGGGGACTCCAGCTTGGTGAAAAAGAATGTTGGAGATGTCCATTAGGAATAAGTGTGTTGTGTGCAGAGGGTGTGACGTGGTCAAAAGCACAGAGGTAGGAAAGAACTTGAGATAGACGTAGCGGGGAAAAAAGGAGCAAAGGATGGAAAAAGTGGAGTAGAAAGAAAAAAGGAATGTAAGGACTGATGCAAGTGAGCAAGTGGTATTGTGTGATTTTGATTGAGAGGTACATTTAAATTGCTAAAAAGTACTGAGTTTTAAAGACAACCTTGAGCTACAATGAAGGGTCCAGTCTTAGACCTTGAACTTACCATAGATCTTTACCAGCTGTCTGTGCTGGCTATGCTGCTTAACTTCTTGGTGCTCCAAGTATTCCATTAGTAACACAGAAGGAATTAACAGCAACTTTCTCACACAGAAATTGTGAAAATTAAATGAGTCATACATGCAAATGACTAGAGAGAAGCCTATCATTTATACTTTAGAAGGATATGTTGATATTGTTGGTATTATTACTGATTATTACTAAATATAAGAGAAGTCCACTCAGGATTAAAACTGCAAATCACAGGTTATCTGCCTCTGCTCCCTCCATACCACATATGAGTGTGATTTGTTGAGAATCTTTCTATGGAACTGAAAAGCAACTAATGTCTACACTTTTTTGTAAGAGTTCAAGGGGAAAACAGATGGTAAAGACTTGAACAAAAGCAGTAGCAAAGAGGACAAGAAGATACAGAAGAAAGACATAATTAGGTGGTAAATTGTAGAGGGGTTAGTGTCCAGGAAGCTTTGAAGATATAAAAAGTGATTCTGCAGATAACTGCACAGACAATGGGCCATGAAATGAGATAGGAAATAGTGATCAAGGAACAAACTATGAAATGGGTTGGGTGGAGAAGAAAGGACAAGAGGATTGCAGAGATGTTCATGGTGGGCTGGCTGAGCAACATCTGGGTTCTGGTATTTAGGAAGCAGTTGATAATATGAATGTGGAGCACATGCTATGAAGAGGCCAGAGAAACAGATGGGAAAGCCAGAAAATTCTCAGGTGCAGATAACTCTCCATGAGAAGTCCTAAGGAACAGATGGACTTAAAAAGCGTGGTCAGTACAAAAGGGAAAGTCTTATTAGTCTATGAAAACAGATGAAGGTGTAGGACTTATCACACGAGGAAACTGTAAGTTAGGCTGTTTTGCTTCCATTGCTATATTCCATCATTTCCTTGAAGATGCCTTCTAGCCTCAGCTCCAGCTCCAGGTTCCTTTAGTAAAGAGCAGAGAGCATTTGTGTCCTTCAGTGTTTCTGTAAAGCTTGACCAAGACAACTTCCTATAAAGCATGAGATTCTATTAGTAAGAAAACCAGTAAAGTTAACTTCATGATGTATTTGCATCTTCAGAGGTGATTTCTTTTCAAACTAGTGAAGTTAGATGGTCAGGGAAATGGGGGAAGAGAATTAAGTAAGAATACTTCTCCCTTCATTTCATCCAGTGAGAAAAGATGAGGAGAAAAGAAAGGAGTCCCTCATCTTCCTGCCTGGGTGCCCTAGTACCCAACTTTCATCTGCTGGCATGTGGATGGCATTACCTCCTCCCTAGGACAGATGGTCTTATTTATATGTGGATTTTGTAGATTGGGTTGCTACTGCAATTTCCCTTTAAAAATTTCCAAAGCCACTAATAAAAAAGGAACTTTCCTTATGCTATGACAGTTGACAAGCCTAGCTTATGATGGATGATAGGTAAAGAATTGTCATTTTTCTGCTCAGAATCAAGCTTTCATCTACTCCCCTGGCTTGGCACCTGTGGCTTGTTAGCAATTACATTACAGAAGTCAACCCATTCTAAGATGCTCTGTAGAGTAGTTTTAGGCTGTAACCACCCTTCATTCTGTCCTTTCAGGCCCTCTAATACACACCGGAGAAGCTGCTTAAAAACCAACTTTATTTTCCATTTAAACATTTGCTCCTATTTTGTGCTTATTGGCCTTTAATCTAGGATTTAAGGAGAAAAGGGAGAAGCAATTCATTTGAGTAGTGATGATTTTGCTTTACTGAGACTTGGTTTTAGGATGAATGATGTGATATTGATTCTTCTTAGAAGTGATAGTTAAATAGATTCAAAGTTACTTGTGACAAAACAATGCCTTGCTCCATAAGTCATGTTAATGATAATATTTTACCTAGGTTATATCATGTTCTTTTCCTGAGTAGTTTTTACATAAATTATATCATTTAATCCTTATTATAATGCTATGATTATTCTCATTTGAATTTTTAGAAAACCAGGGCACAGAGAGTTGAATAATGTATTTTTATTTATATAATATATAACATATATTATATACATTATATATATTATATATGTAGAGAGAGAGTGTGAGACAGACAGAGATAGAGCTACAGAGAGAGAGTAAGAGAGAGAAAATATCAACAGATATTTTATACAAATTTGAACGGTACAAGGCTTGTACTTGTGTAGCATGCCTGAAGCCCTGGGTTTGATCTCCAGCACAACAAAGACAAACAAACAAAACAGTTCTACAAACTGCCAAATTATCACTTTAAATCACTATACTTTTTTTATATTTCTCTAGCTCAGAATGCCTGATGTCCATCAAATTGAGTGTAAGTGCTATGTCCTAATAAGAAATATATCTCAAATTCTAATCATAACTTTCTTTACCACCCCTATTCTCCAGTAATTGCTCAGTACTATGATTCTAACCAAGGGTGATTTTGTGCCCTGGGGAATGTTGGTGATGGTTGATGACACTCTTGGCTGCCATGAATTAGGGATGCTATGAACATCTGGTAGGTAGGAGCTAGTGATGTTACTAAACATTCTGAACTACACACGATAGTTATCCCACAACCAAGGACTACCTGATCCAACCTCAAACACTACAGCCCAAGGCTCTGCTCCTCCATGAGTCCCAAGAAACTCTTCATACCCATTCACCTATGTGGAGAATCATGGCATTCTTTGTTCCCCCCCAGAAGAGAGAAATTTTATGACTTGTCCTTTAGAAAGCCTTGATGTAGATGTACTTCAAACACATGAAAGCAGAGATACTTGAGATGAATTTGGGAGAAATAGTTCACAAGAGAGGTAATGTCACACTTACCTCTGGGGCCCCCTATAGTCAAATGGTCCTGGAACATTTGAACACCACTGATGTGCTGTCCTTGGATGTTTGAGTCTCCTCTCTTGGGATCCTAATCTTTGCTGGAAACACTGGTTAAATGTAGTAGTAGATCATTATGTATACACTTGAGATAATCTCTTCAGTGCCTGAAACTGCATTCTAACTTTCTCCATTTTTACCATTGTCTTGCTGTTGTAGTCTGTATCTCCAGTGTCCTCCAGTGGCTCATGTCTTGAAGACTGGCTCTACTTGTCCATGGATACGATGAAATCTTTAGTAATGAAGCCTAATGAAAGGAAGTTAGATTTCTGGGGCCACGCTCTTGAAGTGGAAAATGGAACTGCTGTCCTCTCTTGCTTCTAGGCACTGTGATTTGAGTGTCTACCTCTGCCATGATGCACTGCCTTGCCACCATGCTGAAAGCAACAGGATTGAACAACTATAGACTGAAACCGTGAGCTGGAATAAAACTTTGCTCCTTATAAGTTTATTATCTCAAGTATTTTGTCACAGATACAGAAATCTGACTAACACCCTAGTTCATCACTTTTGGAAGTAAATGTTACAAGACAGTATTGAAAGAATTCATTATCTGTGTGAAATCCAGCACTGACTGCCTGAGGCTCCATAGAAGTCTTAACTGGGAGCCCCACCTTTGCAAACAGTGCCACTTGTAGAAGCTTCTTTTCTTGTTATCATGGATTCCCTGGAAAAACATTCATGAAAGTGGCTTCTAAAATTTAAGGCCTTAGGCATTTATAAAAAGAATCCCATGTATGGAATGAGAACATCTTCTGCTGAATTTTTAAACACAGTTCATGGGGCCCCCTACAGTCAGAATGAGCTTCGTGCTGAGATCTTATTTTTTTTTATTTTTCTCATATAAGTTTAGGGCCCACATGGCAGATAATGAGGACAATTTTGCATGTGCAACAAAGTGGGAGTTAATGTCTCTGGCTGACATTATTTCCCACCGAGCTGAATATGACGGAAGTGAAAATATTGTTTGCTGCATCTGTATAAATTTTATCAGGAGAGGAAAATATTAGAGGGGACAAAATCAAATTCTTCTAGGGATTTTTTAAAAAATGTATTTCATAATAAACATTGTTCTAATTTTGAATAATTGGAAAGGACTGTGGACATTGTCTGACATGATGCATGATACCCAGTAAAGCCGTTTTCTGATCACAGTGCCCCACCTGCTTGTTCTGCCTTAGTTAAAGGTCACCCAACACTCTGTAGTAAATTCTCTTTGAGCATGAAGGCTTGAAAAAAGAACTTGTCACAAAATACAAAGTTCCTTTCTGTACTGTCTGGTCTCAGTGAGATGCTGTAAATAAAACATAGATGAACTAAAACACAAGCAGATAGATCTTTGGAGACAACCTGGAGGAAATCTGGATAAACAAAGAATTGCTTCTGGGGAACCTGGCAGGACATATCCCTCCACCCTGTCCTAAGTGTCACCCACAGGAAGTGACTTGTAGTTACACAACAGATGTGAGGAAGCAAACAGCTCACGGAAGGGCTCTTGTCATCAGAGACTTACCCTGTTGTTCTCCCTGCAGATGAAATGTTCATAGAAATCAAAACAAACACACATGCAAACAATTAATAGGAGCCATAGTGTGCAGCCAGGGCAGACACTGTTTATCAGAGCTTTGTTTTCACTTTAAGTAGCAGGAAAATAAAAAGCTAGGGCCACAAAATTCCTAATCATGGCAAACTCTAGGATCCGATTAGTGTCAAAAAGTCTCACTGACGCTCTGAATGCTGTTCTTTCATTTCACCATTCACAGTATAGTTTCCTGAGTATCACCCAATCTGAAATGGTTAAATTTTTACCAGACATTGCATTTCCTCTACTTACATGTAGAGGGATAAATTAAGTGGTACGTTATGATTCATTAGATTGTTGTAATTTTTAAATCCATGTGACCTTGCGCACCTCCTGATCTGTTAAAATGAATATATTGCCTTCTTGTTTGAGTTGTTGTGAAAATTAAATAAATGAATGGCTTTAATGCCTTGGTATTTGGCACATAGTAAGTGGTCAATATACATTACAGCAAACTAGGTCAAGATGACAACTATTTCATAATTACATCACAATTCCTCACTAAATCTAAGTACCCAGTGAAGCCTATTAAAATTAGTTTTTCCTTTCTCCAAATAAAAAGGAGAGACTAATGAAGGATGCTTATCTGAGGCTTTGTTTCCTGTAATTGTCTGGGTAGGCATCACGGATTATTGCAGAAATCTTTATATGGTGGTTCACACTGCACTACACAAAAACAAAGAGGGGAAAGAAACTTTCTCCAAATGTCCAAGTCACTGGTTTTCTTGTTAATTATTTATTTATTTAGTTAGTTAGGTTTTTTGAGACAGGGTCTCGCTTTGTAGTTCAGGCTGGCCCTGAGCTCAGCCTCAAACTCACATCACAGCAATCCTCCTGCCTCTGCCTCCCGAGTGCTGGGATGACAGGCGTGAGCCACCACGCCCGGCACTGTGGTATGTGGTGCTAATTGCTGCTGGGGTGAGCCTCCACACCCAATATGGTATGTGGTTACCGGGGATCGAACCCGGGTCCTTGCGCTTGCAAGACAGGTGCCAGAACCACTAAGCTAAATCCCCAGCCCGGTTTTCTTGTTAATTATTGGTGGACGAACAAAGTGAAATGCAGATCATGAAACCTAGATCTCCTCATGTAGAAGTACCTTACCCCTGTGTCTTCACCACTGTGAAAGACGAATATAGGACATAAGCAGGACAGTCCCTTAAGTGGCCCTGCTAGATCAGAATGATGCCAGAATCGGTCATATCAATGCAGCTGAACTAGGGAACCATAGATTTCCTGCATATTAATTTCCACTTATTTTTTCAAAACTACGGTATCTAACATTGGAAGTTGGGGCTTGCAGAGCTGTGATCATGGGGCGCTCGGGTTCAGTAGATAGGCTTGGCTGAAATTGGAATCATCCACCCGTGTCACTTCTGTAAATGTGGGTAGCCAGCTCACTGACTGGGTCTGCACTTCTGTGAGGAAGAAGTCAGCAGTACCCATTAAGTGTCTCATTTTGGGGGAGAATTTTTTTTTGTTTAGTGAAGCTCTGTAACTCATTTCCAAAAGCACCCAAATAGTTTAAATTTTTATAAGTTTTGCATGCACCTATCACTCCCCTGAATAGCTAAGAAAGGAAGGGAAGGAGGGTTAGAGGAAAGTTTCCCCGTGAATGTAGTGTTTGTGGCTGGATTCACTTCTTCCTGCTAAAAATGCACATACTCTTAGCTCTCAGAAGGTCCCAATTAGGCCTGACACACTGCCATCACAACATCTATGCTCCTAGTAACAACCGTATTAAGCCTCCTTGGTGCTGGGTGAGTTTTACAATAGGTTTCCCAACCCGTGTGGGTGGACAGCTTCCCACTTCATCACCCTCACTCCTTCCTCCAGCCCACCGCAAACTGTTATTATGACACCTCGCTGAGGAATGTGCTAGCTCCCAACACAGCCAATATTTATTTGTCAACAATTGTATAAACTTAATCCACAGAAAACCTGCCTGGAAGAGTCATACTGAAACCCCACGGACGGATGCTATGAAGTAAATCAGACGTGAAGACAAGAGTTTCTTGAAAATTTCAAGGTTTAAATTTGCCTGATTGTGACTGAAATAATTTATACCTGATGAGAGCTCCAAATACTAGGCAGAAAAGAAAATATTAGCATTCATGAAGTGACTAGGGTGCCTACGTGACACCAAAATATATTTTCCTAGGGTATTAATGTGTTATTTTGGCAGAGAGAATATGCATAGAAATGTACACAAATGCACAGGGTAATCTGTTCTTTCTCAAGATTCTCTATCACACATCCTTCATAAGTCAAGGCAAACTTCTATTCGTTTGTTCACTGAATTTTCCAACAGCCCTTTAATAAACTCTGCTGTGCTGGTGCCATTGAACAGGATGTTCAGGTTCCTTATTTTATGGGCTGCAATCTTAATATGTGGTAGTACAACCTTTTTGTTCCATTTTCTTAGGCGAGGCTTTTAAGTACCTAAACTCTGTTTTGATACTACCATTTGAAGAGTGACTCTCTGGTTGTAAATTGAATTTATATATTGAAATGAGATCCATAATGCTCCTCAAACAACAGTAGATAACATTAACCTTAGGAATTTAGTTCTAGTTTTTTAAATTCTAGTGTGGTGGTGTAGCTTAATGGTAAAACATTTGCTTAGTTTAGAAAATGTCCTGAGTTTGATCCCAAGCATGACAAAACAAACAAAACAACAACAAAAATATCATACCACCCATCCAATAAAATCTTCAAGTCAGGTACATTCAAAGACTTTCTTAGATATTGTAGAAAAATGGTCTCCTTTATAGTTTTTTTGTAGAATTAATAATGACCATTTCTTTTCTATTTAATTGGGAAAGACACCTTTTCTGTTAGACTTGCTTTCTTTATTATGGATTTTATAACACAGTCCTTTCTTTTATTTTCTGCCTTCATAATGTATCATCTGACTGGGTCAGGGATTTTGCTCAGTGAATCCAGTGGTGCCTGTTTTGCAAGAGCAAGGTTCCAGGTTTATAACCACATACAACAATAACTGGGTGTGGAGACTCACGCCCATCAGCAATCAGTACCACATACCACAATGCTGGGCATGGTGGCTCACGCCTCTAATACCACCAGCACTTGGGAGGCAGAGGCAGGAGGATTGCTGAGTTTGAGGCTGAGTTCAGGACCAGCCTAACCTACAAAGGGAGATCTATCTTAAAAAAACAAAAACCAAAAAAAAAAAAAAAATCCCCCAAAAAACATATATATATTATGATCAACTCTTTACTCACAACAAGCCAACTTACTAGGTTTCATATGAACAGAATTCTGGAAATGATGCCCTGTTCACTTTCAGCACTAAGGGAAGAGAGCGAACAAACTGTACACATAACCGATGTGCGACCCTATCTTTTGACCTCACACCTGGGCCTGGGCCCTGGGCCTATCCAGACAGGCTCAGACCCAGGAGTTTGACTTGTTTTTAGAGTTTTCTCTGGAAATTATTGGTACTTTTCTTTCTCCTTCATTTGACTGATTGCATATCAACATTATGTATAAATTGCCATTTTAAAAAAGTGCTTGGAAGGTTTTAAACCATGTGATATGAAAAGTGTATTCTTACACTTGGTTAAATACTACATTTGCAACAAATTATACTAACAAATTAGGCTGTTGGTTCTTGGTTAGAAAAATAGATCTTACTAATGTGAGTCTCAAATACATTCAATGGGTAGCACCACTAAAAGTCATAATCTGAAATGACAAAATATTAAAACATTAAACATTCTGATTTAGAGAAGTTTTAAGAAAAATATGAAGAAGTAGTTTGGGTGGACAAAATTTCATCCATTGATTTAAATGTTTTCCTACAAATTTGGGAAGACTACTGTCATTAAACTATAATAGTGAAACCCTGCCATCCAGCTTGTGGAACAAGTCTGAGGCCTGAACATCACTGACCTGTGACAACATTGTTTATGGGCACATGCTAGATTTAACTGACATCATTTATAGTCAAGTTGGGGGGGTGTCACTAAGTTAATTGCATTAACCAGTTTTGTGTCATTGTAATGAAATAACTGAACCAAGCTTCCTTATAAAGAGAAGATGCATGCTTAGCTCATGCTCAAAGGCATGGCAGGGGCATCCGCTGAGCTCTGGTAGTCACCTGCTCATGCTGTGTCATCATGGCGGGGGTGCGTGTACAGTCTAGGGGTCACATCTAAAACAGGAAGCCGAGGAGGCACTGGTATCCTACAAATCTTTCAAGGGCATGTCTCCAATAACCTAAGGACTCTCACTAACCTCCACTTTTAAAGGTCCTGTCACTTAACATCACCACACTGAGGATCAAGCTCCTACCACATACACATCTGAAAGAAACTATTTGAACCACAGCACAAGCTATACAGGTTACTACCTTGGTAATATTAATTATATGTTCTATGGCTTGTCAACTGTAAAGTGGAAGCAATCATAGGTGGAAATAATACTTTATAATTGAGAAATGAAGACTAAATGAGAAATACCTAACATGAGAATCAGTGTTTTCCTTCTCTGCCTCTTCATTTTCCGTCGCTTTCTCTCACCAATGGCAAAATCTGGTGGTAAACACAGACACACAGGTCCCCCAAAGAATCTGTGCTCTTACTTTGCCTTTGAATTTTTTTGATAGTTACTATGTTAAATAAAAGAAAATTGAGTTGGTTATTCTGAATTAATATTATATTTCATGTGCTAGACACTTTACTTCCATATTTCAAACTCTTTCAAGACATGATCTCCCTCTTGAGGAATTTAGAACTTTTTATTTACAATCTATATAACATTACTACAAGATGTATTGACTAGCAAAAGTGCTGGTCATATGAAGAAGTACTTGAGTGGTGCCAGGTTGGTTTCCTGTACCCACAGAGTCTCTTTGCTATGTCCATGCCCAGTTCTTTGTGCTCTTCAGAACAATGACTTTATGCTTTGTAGACCTTTTTACATCTTTTTCTGAGGAGCATTACAGGAGGAAAAGCTGTGTCTTTGGCAGTAATTCACATCCCTAGAAAGGGGTTATTTTGGAGTGCAGGAGGGAGAACTGCTCAGGGAAGTAGGTCCAGCACCAGCTTCCTCTTGTGGCAAGAGTTCTCTGCTGCCATGAGTATCCTCTCCCAACTGTCCCTGGGGTGCTAAACAGTGCACATCATGGGCAGTGTCTGTGTCCTCTGAGCTCATCATAGGTCCGTGGATTTTTCACATGTCTTTTTCTGGAAAAAAAGTGAAAGTTTGGCCTCCACCACTTTTTCAGGATTCTTTCAGGGGCTAGACTCCACTTGAACTTCAGTTATTAGAAAAAACAAACAACCTTCTGATTTCAAGTATGTATTTTATTTTTCCCCAAATACAATTTCAATTTGATACACTTACTATGCAAGGCTTCACTTATATTCTTTGATTTTTTAGACAGAAAAATAATCTGTATAATATATAAGAGAATACTGTGTGCGTGGAGAGCGATGGAGGGATGCTCTTTACCTTTGTCCTCTCAGGGTGCACATAAAAGTATTTGCAATCTGAAGCAGCACAGGATCTAACGAGCCCCAGCAAACCTGGGCCTGTGCATTTTCTTTGTAATGTCAATCATTTTGGCCTTTCTTTAGAAAGTGAGGTAAATGCCTACAATTAATGAGCACCTGAAGCATTTCACCTAAAGCCAAAAGAATATGGAAGTGGATGCACTGAATACTATTATATAACCTACTCATATCTGTGAATGATTTAAGATTGATACATCATGTCAGAACATTTTAGTGTGAATCTAGAAGTGTATTCCTATGATTAATGTATTGAAAGATGAAAGGTATTTGGATAGCCATGCCTTGTTTTAATGTATTAATTATATATATATACAATATGATTCAGGAAGATAAATTATTTTAGATGTGATCAGGAAAAGCATTATATCCAAGAAGATGACATATAAAATATTATTTTGAACTTCTTCAGAGGCAGTTGCTAAACCTATTGTTATTATTATGATATAATCACAGACATTTCAATGATAATATACCAGCTTATCACCTGAGAAGTATTTGTTATTTCATTTATAATTAAAATACTTCAGTGGCCATGTACATTAGCACAGGAAATAAGAAGAATGCCAGGCAGTTTATCCTAATATGAATTATTATAACATTCTTATTGTTTCACATGTGTAATTTAAAAACTCTTTATGATCCTTTAAATCCCAAGACTATGGACCTAAATTAATTTCCATCGAGGTCTAATTTATATCTAACAGAAGCTATCTTTTAACAACCAGATGTTTCATGATACCTGAAAAAAAATTACATTTTCCATTTTCAAAAGAAAAATTTTTAAACCCCGAATAGTGAAATCCCTTAAATCTTGAATTTGCAATCTAGATTTGAATAGGTTCAGATTTTTGCTGGAAGCAATTACTGAAAACTCATTTCCTTGGTCTCCGCAGCCCTCCCACCCTCAACCCCTTTTGCAATGTAGTTAAAATTTAACCCTCAAGGCATCCATGAGAATTAACCAGTTAGCTCTGGCATACTGTTTACTCCCGGTGAAGTGGTGTGGGTGCTAGCTGGTTTTCTGTGTCTTTCACAAATAAAATCACCTTTGATCCTCACGCTAACCCTGGGAGGTCGGCAGCGGCTCTGTCAACTCCACCTGGTAATGAATGGGCACAGGGTCTGCTCACAGTTCATCAGTAGCACACAGGATTAAATTATGGACAGTGAAGCTCTGTACGACTATAGTGACATATATGTTTTTATATTGTTCAGATTATTAATTGCATTGTTAATTCAGAGACTTTAATTATCGCTCTGCTGTGATTAGATTCAGTACTCACGTGAGTTCCCTAAGACTGAAGAGATGAAGATTCAATCAAAAGATCTTCAGATGAGTGCCTTGTCAGAGCACAAATATTTTGAAATCCCAATGAAAATGCAGTTTAATACACCCAGTTAAATTGCCTGGAAGGAAATAGCGCATACAGCTTTCTTCAAGCCTCTCCCCTCAGGCCATTAACTAAGAAACTGGTCACTAACTGCTGGTAACAACCCAGTTTGGAAGGATTATTGCTATCATTGGCATTCTGTGGTTTATGGCAACATTTTGTTAAAGACATTAGAAGCAATAGTGCAGCTGGACCTGGTATTTCATAGAAATCAGTGCCTTCCCTTGTGGTTAATGGCCACTTTTTTTTATTCCAAGCTAAATGTACCAGGCTGAGCTGCCTGCACTGCCGGGTTCATTATCTACTACATTTCTTGTTGCTCTAAGAAATATGCTTTACACCAGAGTCAACATTCAAATCAATGGAGCAAAAATATAACATTTATTGTTAGTAAAATTGAATCATGCTGAAAAGACGGAATGAATGCTTGACTTAAACTGGATGTTAGAAATTATTTCACTTGCCACAAGCACTTTCTGGCTGACACACAGCCACATGCTATTCCCTTCCAGTGATTAATTGTTAGCAGGAACAAGCACATATACATTGCCAGATGGGGACTAATGACCAAAGTTGTATTATTGATTTCCCATAACTCTACATGAACTATATACCAAGAGAGGGGCCTGCTCTGTGTGGCTTCTAGCTAGCTGCACGCTGATAACTCACACTCTGATATTCTGTTTACAAAAAACAGAGTTAGGAAGGAGGTAGCCAGAGTCAAGGACAGGCAAACGTCACACAACAGAAGAGAAGTTCTGGAGAGTTTTTACAGTATTTCTTTTGTTCACTTCAAATGGCCAAAATAAGTCAACACCCTCACTGCCCCAAGTTATAAGGTGTAAAATCAAGACTGAACCCAGATTAGGACTATGTTATTTGTACGGGAGACTTTCTTTTTTCTTTTTTGGGGGGTACGTGTTTCCTCCCCTATTTTAATTACCAGAGGAAAAAAAAAGATCAGAACATATCATTGGCTCTTCTTCTTAGTGAACCTGACTTTTCTCAAGAAATTTACATCTTTCTCTCATTTTCTGTTAAGGTTTCTTACCCTGTTTTCTCACCTAAAGAATTATAATGAGGCAGAGTGAATGAGATCTATTGGGAGAGCAGTGGACCTAGAGACTAAAGGTAAAAGGATGATTGATGGTATGAAATTACCATAAAAGTACAATCAGGATCAGATTTTAAAATGAATTTTTAAGCAGCCTAAGAGATACTCTTTGATTTGCAGTCTGGTGGAATGGATAATGTCTCATTCAGTGGGTAAAGTTTCTCACTGTGTGACTTGAGCTTTTTCTGATCTTTCTGACTGGAAGTAAAACGGAACCAAAGCCTAAAGTGGTTTTTAATGCAGAAAATATCAAACACAATATTCCTAATGTCAAAACCTGGGCATAGCAGGTGAGGAAAGAAAAATAAATACACGATCACTGTGAGTATTATTGTGTCAGGTTCTCGCTCACTGACAAATAGGGTTAAAGCATACATTTTTTAAAGGGCAAACTTGTTTACATATTGGGGCAAAATACAAAGCTAAGGCTGGCGTCAGATGTTAATCTTTCTTAGGTGTTTAAAATGTTTCAGTTGAAAGTATTAGAGCAAGATACATTTCATGAACTGTATATTTGCTCATTGGCTCTTCAAGTTTAAAGGCACCTCTTATTTTGGAATAACTTTTGATTTCAAGACAAGTGACCAAGATATTACAGCCAGTTCTTATATACCGCTCATACAGTTTCTCCTATTTTGAACATTTCTCATTAACATCAGAGTAGTCAAATTTAACTGATTTAAATACAGGAAGCATAATTAAATTTGAATTTCAGTTAAACAACGTTATACCTCTTAGTACACAGATTTCCCAGGGCAACCCTAATTACACATTACATTTGTCAGTTTTCAGGGACTACCATAGGTTAACTGACTTCTGTACTTTATGTGGATTTACTAGTTTTTTTTTTTTTCCTAAAAGCTCTTTTCTGCTCCAAGATCTGATTCAGAACTCTACATTACATTTAGTTATCAGATCTCTATAGGATCCTCTGCTGTGTGACAGCATCTCAGAATTTCCATTTGCCTTTAAATACAACACAAAATAAGCCAAAACCTTAATCAACAATTTAATAGTGTCAATAAACACTATGTGTTTATTGTGTGTATGTACTCAAAATCTTCATTTAAATTAATGAATTCTGAAAGTGTTCATCTTATAAGTGCAGTAGTCTATATCAAATCATATATTTACAATATGACAAAGCAGTAACAAATCTTCATTATAATCTAAAATATCAATTTTCATTTCAGAAAAATATATCTAGTAGCAACTTATAAACATGTTCAGATTATATTGAATTGGGAATACTGTGTTCATTTGAACATTATAGTTATTGCAGTTTTTCAGTGTAAGATCATTGGTGACATGTTGGAAATTACATACTTTTATTTAGTTTAAGCTTTCACTTCATCAGTGTTTTCCACACAACATACATATTTTAGGAAAAGACACTTGAAAGATTTCTATTCATTTTTGTAATAAATTTTGCCATTATTAAAAAGCTTTTCAGGCTTTAATTTCAGATTTGTTTTTAAAGAGGGCTCTTAAATGAAAAGAGTACCAACAAAACTCTAAGAGGGACATGGTGGTAATCAATCAGACCATATTTGAAGCTCGCAGCTTTGCAATTTAGGTTACCCTTCGTTACGTTAAAACCTTTCCTTTAAAACTGTTAAATATTAGGGAAATCTTTAGCATTTCAGACGGTTGCTTCTGTGACAGTTTCCATTTCTTCCTCTCTGCTGACAGTTTCTATAATGACTTTAATCATAGAGTCTGGAAACGGAACCGGCTATTGAATGGCAACAAACTCAGTGGTCAATGTCTATGTCACTTTTCTGGAAGCAAGACTTTCTGAGCATCAAGGAGCTCATTCTCAGCCTCCTGGAAAAGTGCTAAGTGCATTAATTCTCTGTCAATCACGTCTGTAGCACACAGGCCAAATTATTATTATTTGGCTCAAGACATTCCGTTGAAACATATTTGTGTGGTATTCTTATCTGTGTACCGTATATAACTAATGACGATTGTTTATGGAAAGGTGCCTGTCCAATTATTTTTGAAGAAACACAAGAATGCAGAATGACTGGAAGCATCAGGTTTTTGCCAGAGAATGCCTCAGGTAAGAGGAGAATGGCTAGAGGCTATAAGGAATCACAAGAGACAAGTCAGAGTCGTAAATTGGGAAACTGACATATCTCATCTAATATACTTGCTAACTAGGCCTTTAAAAACCCTGACATTTAACTAAGTTTGTGGAAAAGTTATGAGTTTTTGTCCTTCTCTGTGGGCTCTAACTCATTAATCCGGTGAATTATGGTGTTTATCATCTTTAGCAACATTAGCGGGACCAGGAGAGGTGTGTGTAGAGAGGCAAGGAAGGCTTCTTGCAGCTCAGCAGCTGTTTATGAAGATTGTGCCTGTTTCAAAGCCAAGTCAGTCAAAAATGATACTTCCAGTTATTTACCCTTTTGGTTCTTCAGGGCTTGAAATGGCATGAAAGAGCCTTTCATTTGGCAGAGGTATTTAAATAGAGCTTCCTAAAGGTTGATGGGTTGGGGGGGGTGATCCTTGCTGAAATATAAACAAGTTCTAGGGGATTTTTAAGAAAAAAAGACGTAAAAACTTCAGTATCTAATTTTGATCATTTAAGGACATAACGAGAGCCCATGGCAAGATAATTTTTGACATTTTATGTTAATCTTCCTGAAATAAGTCTAGCTTTACCTTTGATTTTTTTTTAAATTCTGAAATTAACAACACAAAAATTACACCATTTGTAATTAAAAACAAAAACAAAACAAAACAAAACAAAAAACCAACAACAACAGCCTGGTTTCCTGAAAAGACACCAAAACCTGAAAAAGGATAGAATAAAAACAGTTAAGCTTTTTATATAGTATTTAATAAATGTATATTTTAAAACATTTCATTAAACTGAAATCCTTCCCAAAAGATGTAAGCTTTTGCTTTTTATAATTAAACAATTGTCTCTGAAAAAATTAAATCAGAAGTTATGTTTCAATCACAAAGCTCACATTTTAATTTACTTATATAAAATAGATGATAAAGATATCCAGAAGCACTTTAGAAAATAGTGAGATAAGACCATGTAAGAATGAGGTGAGTGCAAATTGTTCCTCAGAAATCCTAAGATGCTATCTTAATTCATTTTTTCAAATGGTTAAAAACCTTATCTGTCTGTTTCCTTTTTCACCATTTACCATGAAATGCAGAGATTTGTCTGCTCTCAAATATTTTAAAAGATAAAGTCATTGCTACTTGAGTCTACAATTATCCTATAATTATCCTATAATTACCCTATAATTACCCTATGAAAAATAATTTTTAAAAAATAAGTTTTAAGGGACTTTATAAAATCACTTGTGTCGTTCCTCTTTTTTTAGTTACTTCCTGTTAACATTTTATCAAAGCAATATTCATCTAGGGTTTTGAGTGTACTTAACATTACCTTCTAGAGAAAAAATTAAGACTTCCTTCTTATCTTTGGAGTTTTCATTTGATGTGGAAAACAATGTATGTGTACAGAAATAGCATGCATAGGACAGCAGTGAAAGTCTCTATGTATCAAAGACCTCTTGTAATAAATAATAAAATGTTATATTATGTGATTTAAAAAGAGTAAGTGTTGATAGCAGTACAGAGAAAGATCATTTGATGGAGAGGTAGAGAAGTCCTGGGGTTCTGGTGTGAGGGACATCTTGTCCATGTGTATTGCTCGGGTGTGACATATATGGAAACTGGTGACTTGCCTCATTTGATCATCTGTCTATGGGTAATGATCGAAAGACATGCTTATGCATCTGAAAAGTCTGCTCCAAACCAAAAAGCAAAGCAGACACAGTCTAGTTAATGAAACGGCTAAGGAGTTCCTAGGATACTAACATACCTGGATGACAACACCAGAAAGGAGGTGGGTAAGTGTCTACTACCTTAGGGAAGCTGTCTAAACCTTCTAAAGCCAGTGCCTTCACCCAGGATGCAACCTAATGTGAGTCCCAACCTCATCAACTGTGCATGGTAGGTGACAACATGTACTGCAGCCACACTGGTTTCATAAGGCTGTGGTAAGAAGTCAGCGGGGCATTACATACCAAACACAGTGGAGAGGGGAGCAGAGACTGGAAAGTGTCAGGGCAAGAAGACAGCTGCTGTTGCCTCGGGTCTAGAATGGCCTGGGCTGGGAATGTCAAAGCTTCTGCATATGCCAGGAGCGAAGAGAGAATGAGTAAGCAAATGTCAAATGTGTCCATGGCGCTTTGTCATGATTTTAATGAACTGTCCAAGGGGGCAGCTCTGTGGACAGAAATGCAGGTCCTCCTCTGGGGTGGAAAATCAGAGGCCATGGATCAGGTTTTGATTAGTATCAGGAAACTATGCTTCTGTTTAGGGCTCAAGAATTAAGAGGTTTGGTTGTAGAATGTAGGAGATAGTTACAAGGGCATCCTATTTCTTTTCTAGCACTTTAGTTAACTCCTGCAATATGTTTTAAGAGAGAAGATAAAAGATCAGTGCGTTAAAGGGGCTTAGGTTTCACCAGGGGTCACACAAGGGTCTTGAACCTGAGGACTCTGAGAGCAGCTTGCCCATTCCTGTTTTGTTTCCAAAGCCAATATTAAGAGTCTCATCAAAATAGCACAGTTCACTTTTCCTGTTACTTAGGGAAATATGGAAATTGTCTGAGCCCATTCTTGAGAATGAGAGAGAGAGAGAGAGAGAGAGAGAGAGAGAGCAACAACTGTTGCATAGCTTTGGTCGGAAAGAAGAGACCTCAGAACAGCCAACAGTGGCCAGACTTAGACCAACACAATGCAGATGATAGGTATGGAGAGAAGAATTTCCCGTGGATTCTGAGAAATTTAGGGGAAGGGACACAGGAAAAGACACAGGACCTTTGGTGTTGATGAGGAAAGGAAACTGAGATTATTATTTAGGTATAAAAGAAAAGTGTGGTTTTATAGTTTGCTGATGTGTGGAGTACTTAGTTACATTAAATTGTTAACAGGTTGAAACAAAATAATGACATTTAATCAGATGAATACCTGTTGTAATTGGTGTTACCATCATTAACTATGACATGTCATGGATCATGCATTGGAAGATAAGTGTCTCTCAAAAGTCTCTGTGTTAAAGTGTAGGTCCTCATTCAGTATGGTGATAGTGGGAAGTCTGGAACCTTTATAAGAGAGTGTCTAGTAGAAGGCCCATAAGTGATTGGGAATCTGTCACTCAAAGAGGATTGTGGGACTTTGGTTTCTAAATCTTCCTCTGCTCTAGTTCAAAGTGTGGCTGTTTTTACATGAGTTCCTACCATTATATGTTGAAAACTGGTCCCTTTTCAGAAGACAAACCAATGGGACTACCAGGTTGATTTTGGACTTTGAATGTTCAAAATTTCAACTAAGTAAATGTTTTCTCCATAAATTAGTTGTCTTGGGCATTTATCTAGTAATACAAAGTTGGCTAATCTACATGGTTATATGAGGATATTGGACCACAAGCTCTTACTTATAAGATATGTTCATAAAGCAAGTTCTATAGTTACCCAAGTTCCTGAATATACTCAAGGACACTATTGTATGACCAAGCAAACCCAGACATGACTAGAAGGCCATTTTCTACTTGTCACTCTGCCAGATATAGCAAAGGTGGTAATAATTTTTAAATGGCAAGTTGCATATGTATCCAAGAAAACTTCTTCAGAAGGTCAGGAGTCTGGGGGAGCAGAAGCAAGCTTCTGGAAATGAATGCAGTGAGACAGAGGTAGCTCTGTGGAAGTTTGCCCATTTTCTCCTTTATAAGATTATAAAATCTATTGGCCTGAGGGATGGTCTGATGAACTGCATTTTAATTTAATTGCTATATTTTTCTGTTGAATTTCTTAGGCTGATAGAGTGAGTTTTCCATTTGATAAGAGCACACACTCCAATAATACATGCATTGACAGCAGCCCATTGGGTTAAAAGGCAACTCCCTTCAGGAAATAAACTTCTCCAGGGTCCTTAGCACTATGCAGGTGGGTGGTCTGCATCTTGGCAGATGACATAGGTAATACTAATGATACACATCTCATAGGTGGCAGAAGGCAAAGTTTAATGGAAGACTTGGGTGAATTTCCTGCCAACTGAGACTCAGTTTCAGTATACCTACAAGTGATCCACGGCCACCTTCTATCAGAAGAAACCAGCAGTACTCAAAGTTCAGGGAGTCCTCCTGGGTTGGGGATGGAAAGAAACTGGACCAGAGGAACCAAAGTATGTGAATCATTCTGGTAATACTAGTAACTAAGATTAATAAAGAAATACTTATGTACCCTGCTTTAAAGCGCTATGTGGATTAATTCACTTATCTCCAGACAACTATGTTTAGTAGATAATGTCATTAGCCCAGGCATTCTTTAGCCTCAGGGCCTTTGCACTTGCTCTTTGCTTCAACAGGGCTGCTCTTCCCAAGTAGATTCATGCAGTCACACCTTGCTTTCTGACCTCTAGTCAAGTGAATTCTCCTCAGACAGAATGCTCAACTTCCTGAATATTTCACAGCATTCTTTATTCTCTTATTGTGCTTCACTTTTCTGCATTGGTCTTAGCCCCATAGTGACAAATATCTATTTATGTCTTCTTACTTCCCCTCTAGAACTTACATTATATAATACAGGGATTTATCTGGCTTGTTTATGGCCATATTCCAAGATTCCAAAATATTTTCTTCCCCAGAGAAGTATTGCTACATATAACTGTTGAATTATGAAGTCTCAGTTAATAAGCTGAGTTACTGAGTCTTTAAATAAACTGTCAGTCTTCGAGTCATGAGTGCAGAATCAAACACAAAGCCCAGGCTCTGTGCTCCAGGGTCCCAATTGCTGACCTCTGCTCTGTGTTGCTGCATGAGCTCTTATGCTATATCATCACTTCAGTGCTCATTGTCTAGTCTCCTGTCTATCCAGAGGACAAGGAAGGGCCCATATTCAGCCTGCTTAACTCTCTCTTCCACCCTGAGTCTCTACACATACTCAGTGAGGCCCCAAAGTGCATCTGAGCATCAGACACCATTATTGCTCTCTTGCTGAAATGAGAGCAGGTAGTTGAGCTAAGTCCTCTGAAACCCTGGACACCAGTGATATCCAGTGATGAAGAGAAGACAGCAAAATAACACTAATGCTCAAACAACCTTTCCATTTAGTGGGTCTCCAGCAGACTGAGACATAGCCCAGGATAGAACAGGGCAACTCCACAGATACTGGGTTGCCTGCTCCAAGAAAGAGGCTGAAGCTCACACTTCAGTTTGAAATGAAGTAGACAGCAGCAAGTGGGTCAGGAACATATTGAGGTCAGGCCACGGAAAACAGCAAAGCCAGGTATTGTAGAGCAGACCAAGAACATTCAGACCTTGGTATACAAAGGAGAGCCTGGGGAATGCCCTGAAGCTATAGGCTGAAGCCACCATTGGAGGTATTGACATTGTTGTTGACCTTGACTAAGGTGAGGAGTTAGGAACTGAAGAGGAAGAGTCAGGTAAGTCACACTGAAGTTATAGAGCGCAGGCTGTAATAAACTTAGGGAAAAGAAGAAAAAAAATAGGGTGTTTCTGCTTTTACATTTCCCCAGCTCAGAAGATTTTGCAGATATTTCATAGATCACTACGTGCTTTCATTCACCCAGCAAGTATTTATTCAGAGCCTGCTGTGCTGGGGCTGCAGAAGGACTCAGGAATGAGAAGAAATCACCACACCACTGTGGTCTTTTCCCTTCTCATGTAATTCTTTCAAAGATAAAACTTTCTCAACAAATTCACTCTCACTGACATCATCCTGTCCTATGAAAACATAGCTCTTCCAATATTTAAAAAAATTTTAAGCAGAGAATGATGTTTTGGATTTGCTAGAAACTCAATTCAAAAGTTTGAAAAGACAATGTGAATCTTAAATTTTTCCATAAGGAAACAATCATTTTTGCTCTAATAATGCCTACCAGCCCATCTTTCTTGTCTGTTTCTACCAATGTGTATGTTTCCAAAATGATCATTTTGGCAATTCAGTCAAAGCACTGTGTGATTTTATGGGCTGCTTTCCCTTCAGGTTTCCCTTCCCTGCCTCTTTTGTGTTTCTCATGCTGGAACTCTTCTAGGAACCGTGCTGAAGGGTCCGTGATTGAGAACACTCTAACAAATGTAAATTCCATCAATTATATGTCAGCCTGGCTTTACACTCACTGGTCAGCATCTCTAATTACTCATGTTGGAGATGTGTATTAAGGGATATACACACATTTAATGGGCACCTACTTATATATTTACTATCTAGGTATGAGTTAAGGCTGTATAATACAACTTCAAGTTTCAGTGGTGACAGCCTGTCATAAAAGGATCAAGTATTTCAACCTTTGATATTTTCTAGGAAAAAAATCTGAAAATCAAAGAAGCAATTGGCAACTTTAGTTCTGTCATTTAGAAACCAGAGAAGCCTCCTGGTTTCTAGAAGGCCAAGAGGAATAAAGCAAGGTTGATTTTACTGTTGTGTACCAGCAGCAATCATTTTTGGGTATTCAGCAAAAGTTCCCAAATACTTAGGAATTTAATTGAAGCATATTAATGATAGTGATAAATATGTGGAATTTATTTTCCCTAACACTTTTTATTTAGTGTATTTTAAAGTATACCAATATTACCAAGAGTAGGTTGAAAGAAACGAATTTTTCATTATGGATTTACATGTATTAAACCTCATGTTTTGCAATGTGACATAAAGTTTACATTATAGTCTTCTGCCACCATTAAGTTATTTCATTAAATTAGTTTTTCTTGGTTGGACATCCCAACGTAAGAAATAATCATGTTGAAGTCGTATGACTTCTAGTTCAACAATATTATAATACTTATTGTTCCCATCCACCCTTAAAAAAGGAAGAAAGAAAAGATATGTAAACAGCTAAATGACTTCCCAAAAATGTTAGAAAAAATATTACTAGGGCCGGGGATTTAGTTCAGTGGTTCTGGTGCCTGTCTTGCAAGCGCAAGGACCTGGGTTCCATCCCCGGTAACCACATAACAATACTGGGCGTGGAGACTCACCCCAGCAGCAACCAGTACCACATACCACAGTGCCAGGTGTGGTGGCTCATGCCTATAATCCCAGCACTAGGGTAGCAGAGGCACGAGGATTGCTGTGATGTGAGTTTGAGGCTGAGCTCAGGGCCAGCCTGAACTACAAACCGCGACCCTATCTCAAAAAAAAAAAAAAAGAAAAAGAAAAAAAAAAGAAAAAATATTGGCAAAGTCAGGCCTAAAACCTTCTCATTTGTACTTCTAAAACATGAACGTTGTCTGCAATGCCAGTGTACCTCCTAACACTGGTACATAACTTTTTTTAAAATTTTGACCTTGGCCAGAGGCCATGGTTCCTGAAGACTTTATGACTGGCCAAGAAAATCATGGTGAAATACTGAGGCTCATGTTTCTCTAACATACCAAACAATCAACCAAAACCAATATGTCTTTAAAGCAATCCTCTGAATGAACTTGGCTCATTTTGCATTGTTAATAATGAATAAGTCTAGTAAGTTAAGAGCATGATTGTAAAAAGAAAAAAAAAAAAAAAAGAAACAGCTTAGTGAAAACTTTTTTTTCTCTTTACAATAATGAGAAATCCCATCTAGTTTCTTACTCAACAGTGAGTCTAAAAGAGCAAAAGGGAGGGTTATGAGGTTGTATAAGATTAATATAAATGAAAAAAAGATTAATATAAATGGACATCATTGCTTCAGGCAAAGTTTTCTCTTTTTAGATCTGCATACAGTGCACCTTGCATTTCCCGGTGAAGAGTCCTTCAGTGGCAAGGCTCCTCCGGACTGGCCCAGCCCTTTCACAGTTGGTAGTGAGTTCAGTGACCCAAAGACCTGAGTGATCTCCTGCAACTTCAGTATCTCCCCTGTGGTTAGGTGACATCCTGCTAAGTCCCTGAGCTCAGCTTCTCTCTGCTCTACTGTTCAATCCACCTAGGGAGTCTCAGCTCCTGTGGGAGCCTCTGCCATCATCTAGCTGCTGAATAGCTTGTTGCTTGACAGAGTCCATTTCCCTTGGAAAGATCTGAACCTCTTACTATTCTTGTAGGTTCTCAAAGTTACTAAATCTTTGAGGAAAAATTATTTCTTATATGAGAAATACTCAAGCACAAACAATTTATCTTTTCTTTGTTCTTCTTTTTGTATGTGCTGCTGAGTTTGAAACTTGTTGTTTAATTTTGACATATACTTCTTCTATGCCAAGACTGTGTAAATCTTTGTAATCATTTTGTAATTTGATCTTATTTTAAGCATATACAAGCCTTCCTAGTTAGGTCCTAATGTCCTTTTTTTACATACATGAGATAACTGAAGCTAACATTGCACAGCTCGGTGACACACTGACCTAAGGCCTTTGATCTCAAAGGCTGTTCTCTCTCTAAATTATTCTCCCACAGCCAGTTGTGGTGGCACATGCTGTATTCCAAGCACTCTGTAAGGATGAGGCAGGAAGATCACAAATTGGAGCCCAACTTGTTAATTTAGTGACTTTGCTAGATTATCTCAAAATTAAAAAACAATTTTGATGGTAACCAAAAAAGAGGAAACAAAGCTTATGACTATAGGGAGTGGGGGTGGTAGGTGAGTAGGGAAATGTGAAAAATGAGAATCAAGTCACGTCATATACTGGTACAAATTGTCAATGTTAAGTCTGATCAATGCTATGCATATAAAATGTACTTATTTCACAATAAAATTTTAAAAATTATCAAAAAAATTAAAAAACAAGAATATGGGGCTGGGATATAGCTCAGTGTGAAGGACTTGGGATTAGTTCCCAGCACCAAACAAGGATATAACAGCAGCGACAACAAATCATGTTTCCTCAATTTGCATTGAATGATATGTATTAAAATACACACACTTTCACAAACACACACACACACACACACACACACACATGCATGCACAGTTGACATTACATAACTTTGCTATTTACGACATGTAAACTTGAGTGTGGTAATTAATCTATTATGCTTCCTTTATAAAGGTATTATAAATGATGGTACTATAAATATATAGGTATTAGCAAAAATTAAGGAAGTTAACATATTAAAGCAGTAATAACATTTGGCCAGTTATAAGCATTTTATCAGTCATTATCAATGTTACTATTACTATAATAATAAGTTGTATATTGTTCAAGGGTTTATCTTCTGCCTCCTACAATATAATGTAAGATCCTTTGGAACAGACATTTTGATTTTTTTGTTATTGTATTCTCATTCTAGAATGGTGTCTAGAACATAGCAACAGCTTAATAATTACTTGTCAAATGAAAGGATGAATAAGTAACTTTGTGCCTTCACAATTTTGATAAGTATGATAAAGTCAGTGTGTTAAAAATATGCTAATAACTTCCTGTCCAGTAACAAGTGCTTGTGTCTAAAGGAATAGCTTTTGTGGCAGAACTCAACCACTAAGCTGACTTCTTAGAGAAAATTTTCGTGGGTGAGAGAGCCTTAAGGAGTCCTTATACATCTTGTGTTTTTGTTTCCCAGAAGTAGGGCTCCTGCTCTTGGGCTCATCCCATAAGCTTTTTCCTCCTGATTTCCTTACTGATGCAGTAAACTGGGAATTTCACTTCCTTTTCTCCTATAAAAAGTAGCAGAGTTTCCTCAGAGAAAACATCAGTGAGAACAGAAAAGAAAGAGCAAAGAACAGAAGGAAAGGGCAAAAAATCACTGAAGTGTGTAGCAGCAGAAAAGAAATGGCAGGTCATAGGGAAACAAGACAGCCAAAGCAACCGGGAAAAGGGCAAGAATACAAGGGAGAAGCAGAAAACAGAAAAATTAGCACATCAAGAAAGCAGAACAATGTGAAAAAATTTCCCTGTCAATGGAGACAGTTGAGCAGGAAGAGTGGGCTAGGTTAACGAGGAAGCAAGTAGATGAAGACCTAGGGCAGCTACCATCAGTTTCCTAGGATTAGTGGTCTCAAATAAAATTCACCTCATCCATGACAATTCTTGTGATTTAAGTTATTTATAAGTCTGAGTTTCATTTAATCTTAAAATTAATAATGATTTTATTTTATATGCAATCAGTTATTCCCAATGTATCCTACACCTAGTACACCTTATCGAAATGATAGAAGCAAGATAGCTTTACTTTTTTTTTTTTTTTAGATTTTTTTGAGACAGGGTCTCACTTTGTGGTTCAGGCTGGCCCTGAGCTCAGTCTCAAACTCACATCACAGCGATCCTCCTGCCTCTGCCTCCCAGGTGCTGGGATTACAGGCGTGAGCCACCACGCCCGGCACTGTGGTATGTGGTACTGGTTGCTGCTGGGCGTGAGTCTCCATGCCCAGTATGGTATGTGGTTGCCGGAGATCGAACCCGGGTGCTTGTGCTTGCAAGACAGGCACTGGAACCACTGAGCTAACTCCCTGGCCCAAGATAGCTTTACTTTTAACCCATTGTTGTCTAGTACGTGTCAATTGATCCTGCACTTTCAGAATCTTCCTGGTGGTGGCAGGCTGTGCCATGAGTTGAGGCCATTGGTAGAAACAAAAGCAATTCCTACTCAGATAGTATGAAATAATTTAGATGCTTTGGCATAATTAACTATAAAAAAGGAAAGGCTCGGGGAGAGCTTGGGGGCAGAGCCAGGTCTTCACTGTGTGTGCATCTCTCTCTATCCCCACTGTTCACCTTCGTCCAGATCACCACCATCTCTTCTGAAACTCTTATAGCAATTTCCGAGCCCCTTCCCCACCTCTGTTTTTGATCTTTCCAGTGAAATGTAACACATCCAAAGTGAATTTATAATGTTGTCCATCAGCCTCTATTTAAACTTTTCATTTCTCAAAGGATAAAGGTAAGTTCCCATAAGGACAAGTACCACCTTGTCCTCCTGTAGCTCAATGTAGCTTTATGTTCAACTATGATGATCATCACTTTTCTCCTCAGGTGTGGCAAGTCTGTTCCCTCCCTGTGGACTCCCTGTTTGTTCTGTCCTATAGCTGAACACTCTTGTTTGCTCTTCATCTAGCTGTCAATATTTATGCTCCCTGTCTCAGCACAAATATTGCTCTTCTTAGTGAAGATATGTGGAACCCCAGCCTAGACCAGATCACTGTGTTACATGCACTCTTGCGTACTTTACTTCTATGCTTCTCAGCTAAGTCACAGCACTTTAACACTCATTTTGGGCAATTATTTGTGTGCTTGCACAACTCTTAGTCTAAGTCTCATAAAAACGGAAGACTTACCTATCTTTCCTGTTATTCTCCTCCATGCTTGCCATGAGTCCTATCATGTGGCCAGGACTCAGCATTTTGGCTGCGAAAGTCAATGAGGTTCTTATTTCTGTATCCTAGATGCATTTACAAATTCCAAAGAGTCTGCCTCAAGTGGAGGACATAAGTGTTGGCTGCATATTTATTTGCTGAGAAGTGGTAGAGAATTCCCTTGGCTCCCATCAGTCACAGGGTAGCTTCATTCCAGATAGCTCAATACTGACCACTAATGGGAGGGATGGAGGTTGTGATCCTAAGAATTTCTCATTTTTAAAAGTTTTGCACATGAAGGGCTCTTGTGTTTATCTCCCATGAAAGAAATGTGATGTTCAATGTCTAAATCTTTTTTTTTTTTAAGGTTTTTTGAGACAGGGTCTTGCTTTGTAGTTCAGGCTGGCCCTGAGCTCAGCCTCAAACTCACATGACAGCAATCCTCCTGCCTCTGCCTCCCGAGTGCTGGGATTACAGGCATGAGCCACCACGCCTGGCACTGTGATATGTGGTACTGGTTGCTGCTGGGCGTGAGTCTCCACGCCCAGTATAGGTATGTGGTTACCGAGGATCAAACCCGGGTCCTTGCACTTGCAAGACAGGTGCCAGAACCACTGAGCTATATCCCCAGCCCTCAATGTCTAAATCTTTTCATCTGGCTGCTGTATGCTAAGAATTTGTAGTGCTTCCCCATTAAGAAGAAATATAGCTGAAAATCCTAACATAGTTGAGAACAAAGTGAGTATGATTATCCATCAATATGAGATAAAAGAGATTAGAACCTTTGCTTCCCTACTTACTCAATCCTACTTTCTTCATTGCAAGTCTCACAGAATTCTCTGATGACATAGTTTAGGTACAATTGTCTGCTTCAGACTAGTTGCTTATCCCTTACTGCTTTTTTCTGAGGCAATGAAGTCCAATCTCTGTGTTTCTTAATATAACAGCTAGCTTCAAACATCCCAAGATGGTTTTCTAAAGGGCTTTTGACAAAATGTAGCCAGGTAGACTGGAGTAGTCTCTAGCAGGGTCAGATTCAATGTACAGTAATTTACTGTTGTCTTCCTATATTCCTTAACATTATTTTAAATATATCGGCATAAGCTAAACTAGTATATGTGTTTCTTTTCATACTTGTGGTGGCAGGCATGAAAGAAGACAACATAAGGGATCAGATATAATTCCCATGATTTCATGATTCTCTCCCAGCCACCAAACCTTCTTGTAGCTTTTAGAGTTCAGACTCATTGATGGCATTCTACAGTTAGGGCTTCTTGTCACGAAAGACACCACGTATACAATTCTATCTTTGACAGCTAGGTCTGCCCATGTCAATGTCAGTTTAATATTTAAACACATGTTAAATACTTTATTGTCATTTTTATCTGTTTGCACATTGTCTCTTGGAAAAACCAGCATGAGTAAAAATGAAACTTGTGAGGCAAGAAAAGTGTATTGAGAATCATTGAGTCGGACAGACCTAGTAGGAAGGTCATGTCTGTTCAGCAGACATGGTGGGTGTCTTGCACCCTCCCACCGCCTGTGCAGTCCTGTTGCTGTTAGCCTCACTATGCCCTTCTACAATTATCCTGTCAAGAGATGAATACAGCTCAGGTGGACTTAATGGGCATTTAGCATGGACCAGTGAGGTTCATGTTGATTTCCTTGAAGTAACCATTTATGTTCTTGCTGAAAGTTTGTCTATGTGACTGTGTTTAATTTGGTTGCTGAGTCCACCTACAGCAAGATCTGGTTTGTGTGTTTTGTAAAGAGACTAGATCAAATAAGCAGATGATAGACTTTCCAAAGCTATAAGTGAAAACAGCAGAATGATGTATAATTCACGGGTTACAGTAAAGTTGAAAGCAGAAGCTAATATTTTAATGCATTATTAAAAATTCTTTCACTCAGATTCTCAATCTGATCTTGTAGTTGTCTATATAAGGTTCTAAAGGAAAAGGAAGAAGTTTGATGCAAGTGAGACCTTACACATCATTAGATATAATGCTAAGGAGTTTCTGTTTATTTCTTCACTAATAAAGCAATGCTTCAAATTAAGTTCTTTGTTTAATTTTGCAGTGCTAGAGGTCAAACCCAGGGTTTCACACATGCTCGGGAAGCACTATATCACTGAGCTGAAACTTTCTCCCAGATGTGAATATATTAAAGACAAGGAACATAAGATGTAAAGATAGCAGCAGAACCGGTCATGTGCTATATTGAGTCAAGTTTAAAATACTTATTTCATCAAATATCTTTCGACCACACTATTTCATAAATGTGAAACATAAATGTTAAAGAAGTATTCTCTTCCATTTTAATTTGTCTAATTTGTCAACATATTGAAATCAACAGCTCCTGTTACCTTTTGGAAGTATATTATGAAAATTCACAGTTGGTCTTCAGTGACAATGTACAGTGTCGCTCTGGTGATCTGTGAATCCCTCCTCAAACAGGAAGGACGCCCAACCACACTCCTAAGTTCTTCCAAAAGCTGGTCATTCTCCCTTCTCTGGTTCTGAGCCAAGTGTAGAGAGTGGCGTTCACTTATTCCTTGTCCTCGCATTTAATAAGGTCAATCAACAAATTCATACGAGATACATCGGACATGTCACATCAGTTTCTTTGCTGGTTAGATGACATGTGCTTTGAATTGTTCTCAAATTAGACACCCATTATGCATAATTAGCCCCTTCCGTAGAACAGCTGCTGGCTTTCATAATGTTTTCAACCCAGTGTTGTGGGCATCTATTGTTACTGTTAGTAACAAGCAAACTTAATCAAATCTGTCAAAATCAAACCTGTGACTTACGCATCCATCTCTTGGATGTTCAAATACTGAAGTGAATTGTTCAATGTTCAAATACTGAAAAGAATTACTTAGGGCAAAGTATTATATGCTTACCTTCACCTGAAAAACTTAAGATTACTTTTAAGAAACATTGGATTACTGTACTAAAAAGTCATCTTAATTTTTAAAAACTAAAGATTATAGATTCATATTAAATATTATTTTGTGGCAGAGAAAAAAGGCAGTATTTGCCATCACTGTGTTTAAAAACCTAAGGAGGCAACTGAATCCTGAGAATGAGGGTCCTACAAGAAGGGTAGACCAGCAATCTGAAAACCTTGGGCTTAACTCAACTTTGAAATCTTGAACATACACTGACTCTCTACATTCACCATCTGTAAAATGAGAAAATAACCACTGTGAAGCATGAGTTTAAACCACTTTAAGATGCAAATTCTTACCATCTGTACTCAAAATATAATTCTCAGGGTATTTCTAAATTTAAATGCAGCAGTTTATATTTGCCACCAACTAAAGAATCTTGTATTGCGTCAGTCCTATTACTGACGGGTTATATATTTTGAGACGTGGGGAGGTTTTGATGTAATTGTTACCAGCACTGCTCTGGCTCCTTTTGCTTCTACCGTATATGCACTTCTCATTTATTCTGTGGATGACCCAATAGAATGGGAAAATCATTGTTTTGCAAACAAAATAATTCGAAGGAAGGGAAACAGAGTTTCAGTGAAGTAAGTAAAAAGATATTGCTACATCTTCTTGTTTATACATTTTTATGGCTAATCCTACCCAAACAGGGATGCAGAAACTTAACATACCATATTTTAGACTTTAAAGTCCTGAAATAAATGCCATGTCATGACCAATTATCCTTTTTCTAAACAAAAAGGTAAATTTTGGCTAAGAGAATACATATGAATTTTAACTGCCAATATACAAATACCATTTATCACCTTACACTGAAGCAGTTTGGAGTGGTGGACTTCGAAAACTGTGGTAGAAGTTAGAGATCATCCATCTTTTCATATATATATGAGTGCATGTACCTCCTTCCTCCCCACTCAACAAAGCTCAATTGATGCTTGCTGTTGATAAATTTGTTTTCCTTAATGAGTACACTTTTTGAGTTTTTAAAATAATCTTTATTTTTTAAAATAATATGCAGCATAGAAAATGAAAGAAAAAAGGAGCAGAAGTCAAAGTCATTTCCAGTCATAAGTATCTTACTGGGATGTACTCTTCTAGGTGCTGTATCTACGTACACAACATTATACTTTGTGTGACTGAGACTGTCCGCATAATACAAATATTCAAAATCCCCACTTTATGCGTGTTCATTAACTCAAAACTCCCAAAGATGCAAAAGCATTTTTGATAACTGAGGACTGACCACCCCAAGTCAGTCAGTGAGAAAACAGTGTTGTCTTGGCCTTCTTGGAGTCAAAACTTTCACTGGAGACAGACGCAGCAATAGGCCACAAAATAGAAGGCTGGGCAGAGTTGCAACTAAAATACTGTAATTCCTATAATGCGCCATTTAAAATGAGACCTAAAGAATGGAGGGTACCATGCTTATGTGTAAGAGACCAGATCTCTGCTATGAAGATATTAACAAGAAGGTTTGTTTCTACTGAGTTATTGACATATTCTTACAGTGCAGCCAGAGATGTGTACATCAATGGCTCTCACAACATATGGATCTGAGCACAATGCATGCACCTCTCCTCCTATGCTTCCTTCCACCCTTTCGCTGACAGTCTAATGGTACATTGTGTTACACAGTGCTCAGAAGTCGTGTGACAATTTCAAGTCAAGGTGCACTTTTCTATCAGGTATAACAAAAAGACATTTACAAGCTGGCTAACTCATTCTTAGCTCTACCTTTTATCGTACATTGTCACCTCAGCATATCTACAAAGCATAAATGTGCAGTCTACTTTGTGGAGTGAGTTTATGAATGTCACCAAAAATGCACACATAGATTAGAATCACACACGTGATTATAATGTCAAACTGTCTTCTGGACACAGAGACAGCAGCAAAGAGCCCTTATCCTCCAGTTTTCCTCTTTACTACCCCAAGGACTGGGCTCAAGACCGTACCTGCTCTAACAGGTAACTTTGACAAAGATCATTGCAAGAAGACAGTGCGTCCTAACTGAACAACAGTTCTTCTCCCTATTCATACATGCACATATGTGGAGGTATGTGAGTGTATTTAGCCACCCACTAGCCACAGTCCAGCAGATGTTTGCTGTTTATATACATGTATTGTTTGCTTAACAATAACAAACTAACAAATGCACATTTTCATAGAGATCTTTCTTTCACTACTTCTAACATATTTGAACATTAAGACTTACACTTTAATACCCAGCAGTATTAGCTAAGATGTGTGTATGGATAGACTCCATTGTCCTTTATACACAAAGGCAAAGTTAAAAAATGCAAACTATGGGGCTGGGGAGTTAGCTCAGTGGTTCTGGCACCTGTCTTGCAAGCGCAAGGGCCCGGCTTCGATTCCCCGGTAACCACATACCATACTGGGCATGGAGACTCATGCCCAGCAGCAACCAGTACCACATACCACAGTGCCGGGTGTGGTGGCTCACGCCTGTAATCCCAGCACTCGGGAGGCAGAGGCGGGAGGATTGCTGTGATGTGAGTTTGAGGCTGAGCTCAGGGCCAGCCTGAACCACAAAGTGAGACCCTGTCTCAAAAAACCTAAAAAAAAAAAAAAAAAATGCAAACTGATTAAGGCCATTTGCACTTTCTTTTCCTCATTCTTCTCTGAACCAGTAGTAGTATGTATACAACTCATGGAAAGGATTTGACTATTTCATTTCTTAAAGTCAATATTTCATTATTAATTTGAACAAAAGAATATCTACAAAATGAGTCATTTACTACCTCTGCTTTTAACATATTTTGTGTACTTCTAAACATCTAGAAAGAGGAGATGTTTCACATACAGATGATGAGTCTACTTTTGGAGGTTTGTATGGTGGGGACTGATACTCAATTGACATGCAAAGCATGCTGCATAAAGCAATTATTATGGCTGACACTCTTATTAATACCTCCAGCAGGACTTCCCTTGGATTGGTTACTGCCTGTCCTATACACATACGCTTTGAAAATGAGAATAATTTTTAAATATTAGTCATTCTAAATTGTGATCTTTTGTGATGTTGATGAATAAGTTTTCTATATCACATGAGTGTACACTGCATTTTATTCTGTTTCAGTGGTGTTGATACAGCTGAGGTGTGGAAAAAGAATAATTTGATGAATATTTGTTTAGGGAGAAAATCACTAACAATTATTTTCTGTATAAATAGGATTTCTCTGAATTCACTAAGTTATCAATATAACTACTTGATTTCATGCTATCTGATTTTTCAAGTAATATAAATAAGTCCTCACTATTGTCAAGATTATTATTTTTCTTTCTTCTCTTTTAAAGCAAAATCCTATAAAATTGAATAAGAAATTAATGATAAAAATCATTTTTCCTATTCTTTACTTATGGAAGAAACATTATCATTCATCATGAAAGAAATAAAAATCCTTTTAAAACATTTAAGGTTATTTTACAACTATAGCTTTTAGTTTTCTTATAAACATATTCTTTACAGATTGCTTTGTTGTAACATATCCAATTTGTAGCAATGGAGAAACCTTTATTGTTAAAAAAAAAAAGGTTTCCAGCTTTTCATCAGGTATTTTTTTTTATTATCTTTATTGGTACATTAAATATACACATCATGATTGCACTCCATAATGGGGATTTGTACCAGTATAAGACACAACTTAATTCTCATTTTTTCCCATAGCCCCACCCACCCTACCACCCCCCCATATATATAAA
>PVIR01005701.1:0-24108 GCA_004026965.1 Petromus typicus | reverse complement strand
CAGGTATTTTTAACTCCAATCTTAGTGATACAGGGAATTTTAGCTTCCAACAAGTCTGAAATTCCACTTCAGTGAGAAAACACAATCTCCACTGATGTTCATAGGTTTGTTAGAAATAGTTTAAGTAAATCTCTTCATAATAAATAAACACACGAGCACAGTGTATCTAAAATATTCCAAACACTATTTTCTCATTCTGCCAAATTACATTATGGGGATGAAAGAAGAAGGAAGAGTGAGGGAGGGAAGGAGAGAGGTAGGAGAGACTAAGATTATCTAGCTCAATCATGAAAATACATGAAGGAGGTTGTTTTGACTACCTTTATGCAACTGCTAGTCCCAAGCCACACCTAATAACAACAAAAGATGTTAGATCTCTTTCTATTACTTCTTTGAGATGTTTGATACTTCACATCCTGGCATATTCTGATGTTTTTCCATCAGAAGGATATTAAATGTATCACAGAATAGGTGCATAGCTTTCTCTATGCCAATATATCTTTTTCTTTTTTTATCCATTTTGAGAGCTGGAGATTAAATCCAGGGCTTCTTGCATGATTTATCACTGGGCCACACCTCCCAGATTTGCACTCTTTTCTGTATTTAACTAGGATCTGTACTGTTCCTTAGAATTTTTGGCTTGTTTGTTTGCTAGTTTAAAGAGAAAATTAAAAAGAAAGTTGGTGTTGAGGTGAGTTCTTTGTAGCATGTACCTGCTGGGAAAATGTGCACTGTGATTTTGTGCCGGTAGCAAGAGATCTGTTCACAAAGCCTAAGAGCTGGCTGACTGAAGAAAAGGTGAGAGAGAAGAGAGAGTGAGACAGAGAGAGAGACACACAGAGAGGAAATTAGGAGGGAGGGCAGGAAGGAGAGAAGAAAGCGGGAAAAGGAGAGTGGAGGGGGAAATTAAGCATATTTTTTCAATTGTAAAGTAGGTACATTTTATATACATATTATGATCATACTCAACGTTGACAATTATATTTTGATTAACAAAGTCCTATTGAAAACATGTGGGACAAAGAGGTAATATTGCCTAAGATTTTAGAAAAGAAGCATTCATATTCTATGTTTACATTAATGTGTGCTTTTTAATTCTCAATTTTGTTATGATGTATTTCAACCTTTCACCACAGTCACAGCAGGAAAATCAACCAAATTGTAGAAACAAATGCACAATTTCAGAGATGAAGGATTTAAAGCCTTTTTCCTCCTCAATCAAATGAGACAAATTTCATTACTAAGCTACACATTGGCCAGTCAAATAGATATAACTATCAGTGAAAAAGAGAAGAAGCAGCCTAGTAGGGTCATCTCTCTGGGTTCTAAGTAAGATTCATATAAAGATTCTTTCAAAAATGAGGTAAATCACTGGCTAATTTTCAACCAAGAACTGAAAACCAGTATTTATTAAAAACAGTATCATTGATCACTTACATTGTGGCAGATATCATTGTATCCGAAAGCGATAAGATTGTTTTCAACCAATTTGCTTTCTTCCCCTCAGAATGATGTCTTTAAAGGGTAAAAGACAGATTTACAGAGGATGAAACTGAGAATATTTCAGCTGAGCAGAAGAAGAGAGGATTTCAGCATTAAGGTGTACTATTCAGAAGATGATCATCAGGTTTTTGTAGCTGGACAGTTTATGTGAACCTAAGTCAAAGCAATAATAGGGTAGGACGTAGCTTCCTTGTAAAGTGCTAGTCCAGTGTACACAAGGCTCAAGGAATGATCCTCATTACTGCAAAAACAAACAAACAAACAACAAGCAATAATGAATTTATATCAAAACAGGCAAATCAAGTAGGCAGGACCCCACAGATTCAATTCATTTCTTCTTAATAAGAAGTCAGTAAAGAGTCAGGTATGAATGCTACACTCTGCTCTGCCACTTAGCCAAGTGATAGAAGACTCTCATCTGTAATAACAAGGGACCTAAAACTTTGCCAGTTCCTTATTATTATTCTGAATCCTGAGCAGGCACTACAGATAAGTACTGCTCTGATTCAGGGTGAAGGTATTTGCTTGAGACCTGAAAGTGGCTCACCAAAAATCATTTTCCATTCCTAGAGAAAACAACTCACAACTATTTTTACTATGGGTTGTCTTCACATGTAAAACAGGAACCCTCACATTTTCTGTAGACGTGAACTAAGTATTCAAAACCAGATGTTTACTAGATTGTACATTAAAATAGCTTTTAAGTTTTTGGTTTTCCAAAAAGCTTCTTTTAGATTATGTACAGTTCTAAATGTGAACAGATCTATTCAAAAAGCACTGTCTTCCAATATGTTTTTCCAAAGTGACTGTTGGATCTCAAGCCCAAATCAAAAGACAAAATTATTCCTTTCCCTCAGGTTATTACAGGGCACATTTCTGACAACTAAGTCTTCCATTATGGCTTAACTCAGGCAGTGTTCAATGATCTGTGCTTCTTGTTCAGGTTTAGAAACATACATAGAATCAGATTCAGAGTATGCTTTTTAACTTGCCAGAAATTACCTTTGCAGGAATAGGATTGTGATGTGGGTTGCGGGGTGGGGGAACTCTTAAGATGAACAGCAAACAGAGTTTTCCTTTACCATCCTCCTCTGTTGTAAGATTTGTGATTGCAGCTGCTAGTGTCGGTGAGAAAATGGAGATGCATCTCCCTCGAATGTAAATGTACTTATATGCTGTTATTTTTTTAAGAAATCCCACGGTTTTATCTTCTGAGGCTTTCACCTGGTCTTGTAGCTTGTTTCCCTCTAAGGTAATGTCCCTAGAGTCTGTGCTCACTGATCATATCTTCAAGTGCTAAAACATCAGTAAAAATTTAGATTTTAGCATCGCAGGGAAGAATAAATATAGAACCAGAAGAACTGCTCTGGAGCCAAGACCTTATTTTGGAATAATGAAAACCACCTAATGTATGTTATTAGCCTTTGGATTTAAAAGCAGAATGCTTTTTAAGAGCATGCTTTTAAGTCTCACCCTGTCATGGTTGCAGCACTTTGCTAGGGCTTGGCCTCTTTCCTAAATATATTTGGTCTTAGATGCAGAAATGCATAAGAGAATGTCTCAAATACAGGTACATTTTAAGATCCCTCTTCGAACAGGAGTATTTTTTCCCTCTCATCATGATCTTTATATCTGTAGATTTTGGAATAGGCCTCATTTATGCTGAGAACCATTAGAAACCTGACAAACTTCCCTTTCCATAGATCATTATATGCCGTTATTTGCATGCTTATTTTATTTCCTGATATGTTTTCAATGTGACTTCCTGCTCTGTGTAAAGACTCACTCACTATTTTCCACTAAGGAACTCCAAGGACCCTCGCTGTCATTTTCCCCCCATTCCACCTTTTTTTCCTCCTGTATCCCTAACGTTGGGCAGCTTTCCTGAGCCAGATCTACTCTTTTCCTTTCCAGCCATGTCTTCGCTGTTGGACTCACGTGTACTGGCCGTTGTGGGATTCCTCTGGTTTGGGCTCTCCCACATCTTTCCTGCTCCGGCCCATCTGTCTGGCCACCCCCCACCCCATCCCAGCAGCCTGCCTCCCTCTCCTCCCCCGACTGTCCCACATCTTCCTCTGGTGCCCGGAAGTTTCCCCCTATCACGTTAACCAACAGCGTAGAACTTTTCAAGTAACTTTCCAAAGCTCCTGGGCCTCCGCGCTCTCTCTCCTCCGCGAGTGCTGCTCAGGACCAGCTCATATCTTTTGGAGTCGGACTGGGCAGCAAAAGCCTTTGGTTTTGCCTGCTGGAAGAAGCCTGCTTCCTTGGGGTGGAGATATTGTGCTCTTCAGAGAGCCCATAGTAAGGCTGTCACTCTCTGCCAGGTTCAGAGGTATTTTTTTTATTGTCCCTGTCAGTTAGCAGCCCAAGGTTACTGCCAGCTCTCTGTCAGAGCTTTGATTTTTGTCGGCTATGGCCAGGTCCTTTTAGTTATGTGCTATCTTTTCAGCTTTGTTCAGGCTGAGCTCTACTTGTCTTCTAATTAGCTCTTTGGAGATTTCCCTTTTAAAACTCACTATCACAGAGGACAGGAACCGTTCAAAAGTTTTGTGCTTCATAGAAATTCCATATTCATCCATATCCCATACAGCCATAGTTTTAAAATTAAAAGTGGCAGGCCGGGCCAATCTAAGATATAGAAGAAGCATAAAGGAAGACCTGCAGGTTCTTGATCAGGTATGTAGATGAGTGACAGGAAAGGAAAGGGTTTACATCAAAAAACACAGAGGGCTACAAATTAAAAAGAAACTATCGCTCTGTATAACATATTCACATTTTCTTTATCTTCTGGTGTGCAAATATTGTGCTTGCTGAATATAAAAGTAGCACAACTTTAGGGTACAGAAAAAAAACACACTGTAATAACATCAAGAGTGGTCTTACATCAAGGAGGGCCCTGAGGATGTCTTTGTTGTCAACTTCAGAAGAAAAGAGGGGAACAGAAGACGAAACTGGCAGAAGGAATAGATGCCAAAGAGAACTCAAAGGAATAGGTCCGGGTGAGGTGATCGGTATTCGAAAACAGTCTGCCTTCTGGCTCTGATCTAAGGGAATAGGCTGGCAGCCAAGCCAGAGGGCATAGCAGCACAAACACACCTTCAGCACACTGCTAGAGGGTTGCCTCAGTGCCTTAGAAATTGTACTAGCAATTAGAAATACAGCTATGGAGAGCAATAGGCAAAATACACTCTTTATGGATAAATCTCTACTTTTTACATAATTTCCAACCTGCTCGTCCCCTCTACCCAAATTCTCTGATTCATTCTCTCTCTCTCTTTCTCTCTCTCCTTTTGCAAGCCCTTCTTTTCTTGTGTTCCTAAGAACATTTTTCTTTTGGTAACTTAGTCCTGTTGTAAGTTGCACTTACATCGCATTTACACACTGTTAATGCCTGCAAGATGAAAGTAAAAACCTTTGAATATATTAATGTTATAACACAGATGTCTTACTTTTTTCTCTTTTTTTTAAGCAAGTTGATGTGGCTAATAATGATGCAGATTGTGCTGGATGGATGTGCAGATGAAACAGGGGAATACAGATTAAATAAAAATTTCTTCAAAGCTTACGTTTGCTTCATAATTTAACTTCTGGGCTTGTCTCAGTGGTAGTAGGTACGACCAAGCATCATAACATTGTTCTAAAACATCTCGGCATCACAGAGAAACAATCACCCAAACAGCACTGCTGTACTTGTTCGAAGCCTGGGGAAAATAAAAGCTCCCAGTGGCTCTGTACAGAGAGGTCTGTGCCAGCTGCTGATAATGAGGGAACATGAGAAACTGGGGACAGAGTGGAAGAAGCTGCTTGCTTGTGTATTGTACTTCGCTCATTGAAGCAAGAGTCAAAGCATTCTCAGCCTTTTCCAGACGTCGAATGTAGTGTGTGTCAAAGGTGTTCACAGACTCATTCTGGAGATGGTCATGGAGTGACTTTATTATCAAGCTCTTTTACACAATGAGTAAAGGGTAAGGCTGATAACAGGGTTGGAGCAGACCCAGTCAACTTCGCTTTCACTCACCCTCTCATTCTAGAGAATTTATTAGGGTGATATTGAGGTCCCTATCCCTAACTCTGCCCTCCAGAAAGTCACAGAGTGTGGATGTGTCTGTAAGCAGAATGCTGAAAATATTCTCTGTCTGGGAGGCATGTATATATGCTGTGACTTGCTAAAGAGGGTCGAATACTGCTTGCTGGTCCAGATCCAATGGTGGTCTTCCTCTCTAATGACTAGGGGAAGCTCACCTACTGCAGTTCACAGTGAGGAATATTGCCCTCTTAGGCAATTACAGAGGGGCCTTCAGGCCCAGAGAAGCAGAAGTGTTGGGGAACAGTGAGAACGTCCACATGGCCTGAGCTTAGATTGGGCACATGGAGGGGAGTCAGAGCAATCAGTTGGGAGCAGACTCTCACGTCAAGGCATTTAGGCTTTCTCTGGAAGGCACCAGGAAGACCACCAGAGGCTTCCAGAAAAGGAAAAGGTAACAATCAGATGTCCCTTTCATGGTAACTCTGTCTGAAAGCAGCCTGGAACCTTCCAGAAGAGTAGGATTCTAAGAGATGATAACTCTGCAGACTGACAGATCTGGAGTCGATAGAAAAAAAAAGACGCTATGTTATGGCACAGTGGAGCCGGCACACCTGCAATCTTATCACTCTGGCTGGTTGAGGCAGGAGGTCTGCCAGTCCCAACCCCACCTGAGTAAATTAGAAAGACCTCGTCTCAAAATAAAAGTCTTAGGAATGGTTGGGGATATATCTCAGTATGAAAGCTCTAGATTAAATCCCCACTACCACAAAAAAAAGAGGTGATATAAGAGACACTACTGAGGAACTTCTATTGATAGAATGTAGCTTTAACTAAAACTTTTGCTGGGGTCACCTTATTAATCTGGCATTACAGACCTCTCCACCCATGTAGGCAGCTCTGAGGAAACTCCTTGAATTCTAAGGAAATTTCTTGAGAATAAGCTTCTTTTTGAGTAAAGAGAACTCAGTCTCCTATTATAAAGAAAAGAAAAGTCATTCTTCTTTCCTCTTGCTCTGAGCTTTGTGAAGATGGACAGCAACTAGAACCTGCTATGTTGCTTTTCCCAGCCCCAAATGGATCAACGGCGATGGCACAAACTTCATAATGCTCAGTCATTTAATGAATCAAAATGTGTGGCAGAACTGAAAGGCAAAAGCTCCTTGGCATACAAATGCATTGCATGTATTTAAAATATTTGTTCACATATAAAGACCACGTTAGCTGTACATTATTAAGGTAGTGATCTACAGGGTTGATATCTTGGCCTCCCAAGTGGCACACAGAGCAGGAATATGTGGTTGCTTATCAGATTAGCTAAGGGAATGACAGTCCAGGCCTGTGCCTTCAGAAATGGGAAGCTTTAGATGCTGAAAAACAACTACTGCCTGCTCCTAAACAGCATAGCTGTCAGGTGATGCCCCACATAAAATGCTCTGCTGGAGAGCAAGTAGTAACTGAAATTTAGGAGGTGCATCCAATTTGAAATAACTGTAGCTAAAAGGTTGGTGCTTTGAATGTATGATAAAAAGATTCAGATGAATTGAAAAGAGAAGTGCTGGATACAGTGGCTCCTATCTGGACTCTCAGCAACTAGGGAGGCTGAGGCAAGAGGATTGGCTGAATACAAGAGTTTGATATCAGCCTGAGACTCATAGCAAGAGCTGATCTCAGAAAAAAATAATGAAAAAGAAAGAAAAGGAAGGAAGGAAATGGGAAGAGAAAGAGAAAAGAAGAAAAGAGTATTAATAATACCAGTTTCCTGAACAATGCCATAAACCTTCTCACTTAATCGTTTGGATAATATCCTCCTTTGTCTTCCCTTTCTTCTGTGGCTTTCTGGTTCCCTATGAGTTTTTCTGTTTGAATCTTCTCTCTTTCACCCTGCTTTGCTGGTACAAGTTTAAAGGGAACAAAAGGGAACCTGCTCACAGGATCTTTAAACACAACTGACAAAGCCATCTGTCAGGGGCTGAGCCTGTCTGGAATAGCTTGCTCTCCTTGCTCATTTGGCCAACTGGTTGACCACAGGACCCTAATAATTGCACTATCAGCAGGAGCATTATCCACTGGACGAAACTTCAGGCATTACTTATGGATGAAAGGAGGTCAAGGAAGGTCAGCAAAGACAAGAGATGAGCTGGCTATGACAGCTGTCGGAGCTGCCCTTGAGATGCGACATCACAGCTTTAGAGCTGGGACTGTGGCTTTCACGTAGAATGAGCTCTTTGGCCACCAGAACTTCTGTTGCCTCATGATGTCTTGACCCCAGGGCAAATCTTTGGAGCAAAGAAACTCTCTTAAAGGAGGATGACAGAGAAACAAGCACAGACTGCTTTTGAAAGAATGAGAGCTTTAACAACTAGTTGGCACTCTTCTTGGGAGTGCAAGACTGACAGATCTGGACTTCTTCTTTTTACTGCCAGGCTAGGACAAAAGCCATTATTAGCATTGTATTCAGTCCTTAAGCCTCTATCCAAGTGAAATCACACGTAGGATGAATAGAAGTTTTACTGAGAATGCGGTATATATAGATTCTTGTAGAGTGTCAAGGAGAGAGATTTGTAAGAGCAGCTCTCATGGAAGAAAAACATTTCTTTCGTTATACAGTTAAATAGAAACTATGTACTCCTACAAGTGATAGTTCATCATTATCTGCCAATTTTCTAGAGTAAAAACACAAAGTTAGAAGTTAGCTTAGAGAATTAGATCAGTATGCTAATAAGCATAAAATCATAAATGAAACCTCAGAAGACAGTCATTTCAGCCTTTCATAAATTTTCCCCTCCATCTAGGGCTAGAAATATTAGTAAATAGATTTAGATAGGTAAATTTATCACTCACAAAATATCTATTCATGCATCAGAAAGTGAAACTTGGTTATTCCCTTAAGTGCTACGAAATAAGCCTTCTAATTTCACCTCAAATGTCCCAGCATAACCACCATGTAGAATGAAATGCAAATATAATATGCACCATTTTGTGAACAATAATGATTATTATTAACCTCAAGGAGCTAAATGTTTAAAAGGGCAGAGTTTCACTTTCGATATAATAAACCATTCTAATATGGAATTAAGGTTGTAAAAAAAATGTCCAGGGATTTTTACTGAGAATGTAATGAGAGCAAAAATGTTTCCAACTGGAAAAGAAGAAAAATGCATTTCTAAAGGCAAGCATTTCCACTATATTATTTAATTCCAAGTGCTGCTTCCTTGCACTTTATTGTAATGCCACTCTGTTCACAGAAGGAAGTTAGATTTTTTAAAGGGGTACAAGAATTTGCAGACAGTACTTGCATGACGGCTGCAGGGAGAGCAGTAGTTTATGTGGTCTGGGAATTCTCTTCAGTGTCACCACCCACCCCTCCTGTGAGGGGGAAATATAATTGGCCAACATAATTACATATGAATCTGCGTAAGTCCCTTGATAGGCTAAAAGGGGTGATTCGCCAGCCCCATATTTTAATGCAAAGTAGAAAAAAAAGTACTCTCTTTGATTTGTGAAAAGATAGTTCCTGTAAATAAGGAGCATACCCCTTGTTTGTCATTTCCTTAGAAAGTCATCTGAAAGCTCCGAATGTACTTATCACAAATGCCACAAGGGTAAGATGATATTATATGAATTACACTTTGTCAGTCTCAGGTTTTCCCACCAGCATTTATACCTTCTTAAAGAAAGAAGTTTTCAGCCTATTTATTGAACTAACAAGCAGGCCCCGAACCATAATGTCAATAGAAAAAAATCAATAATACTAACTCAAGATTCCTAATGAGCAGAGTCTTTTACCAAGTACAGTGAAAGTGTATAAATGAAATGAGAAATAGGTTTCAGTTCCCTCAAAGAGGTTACAATCACATAAAATTCAACATGAGAAACAATATTAACAAATGTTTTCAAATGTACAAACAGCACATACATTCTTTTAAAAAATCAAAACCTGTAACCGATTACAACAGAACACACATGAGTTTATGTGGTGCCCTCCCCACACCCCAGTGATTTCTTCCTGAAAGAGTCCCTGATTTCCGTGTCAGCCACACAAACCCAGCTCCGTCATTGCTGCCCACACGCAAACGTGTGCTCATCGACTGTTAAGACCACAGTCCCCAGTTTGATTGTGATAAAGATGGAAAAAAGTTAACCTGGGAATTGATTAACTCGCCCTTCTTTTGGTTATTTTAAACCAACTATGGATTTTATATTAGCAAAAAAGAAAAGGAAACAATTTGTAGGCTTTTAACTTGTTATGTTTAAATAATATGCCTGAGAAATTATGCTATTTAGGTCAACTGGGAGAAAATGTAACACAATATTATAGTAACCTAGGGTTTTGGAAAATAGAAAGAGATAAGAAAGCTTTTAACTTTTTTTCCTCCTTAAAAACTCACTAATACCAACTACCCTCTTTATTTAAATATTTAAATATGAAAGAGAAAGGAGAAAACATCTGAACCCAAGGAATAATTTCTCATGGAAAAGTCTAACTTGTGAAAAACATCTCATGAGAATTTAAAAGGAATACAGAAATACTGGCTACTGTTTTGCTTTTGCAGTACATGGGTGAAAACCCAGAGTGTTTGCATTGAACCATATCCTCAACCCTTTTTCTGATAAAGATTTAATCCATAACACAATGATAAACAGCTTTGATTAGACAGGAAAATGGGTACAGTCATAAACTATCGGCCACTAAATTTGGCTTAAGAAAATAGGGAGGTGAGTTAATTACACACTGGATTCACTTTGTCTCAAATGTGCATTTACAACTACACAAGTGAATAGTCAAATCAGTTAATAACAATTTTGACCGACATATATTTTGAGCAATTGTAATTTAAATAATTAAAAACTATTTTTTTTCAAGTAGATTACTGCTATACAAGATCATTGCATAGTTGAAGTGCAACTTATAGAGGCACTATAAGAAATAATATGGGAAAACCCCAAAGAATGAAAGGACTTTTAGAGCCTAGATAAAATGTACACATATAAATTGTTTATTTAAATTCTATTTATCAGAAAATGCAATTATGATGTTATTTCTGTAATAGCATGATAATAACAACAGGCATTTAAAATTGTAAACCTAGAAACTATGAAGTACTTTGTGAATCGTGAGTCTTGGAGATAGTCCATGTATATTTTATTTGTTTACATGTCTTTTTACCAGTCTGCTCATTTTGAACCAAAAAGAAAGGCAGGAGTTTGAGATAGAACAGCATAAATAAATTAAAAAACATATACTAAAAAAATTTAAAATAAAGATAACTTAGTGCACTAGAACATAATAATTTAACTATGACTTCTTTTTCTGGAAGCATGGGGATTGCAGAAAAGTGTTGGAAAGGAGCCGAGAGAAAGATCCTTGGATCTGCAGTTAAGGACCCCAGGACCCAGCTCAGCCAAGGCGTTTTAAGCATTTTGCACATCCCTTTTTCCCTGTCTGTACAAACCGGAAGCTCTTGACCGCTTGCAGTGATGAATTTCCAGTATTCTAATTACACTGGTTGGAGAGAAATCTTTCTCTGGTGCATACCATCCCATCCTATAGGTAGAAATACATAACATATTCATGGAGCATCACTCAGGGAAGGGTCTTCAAAAAACTGGAAAAAATTCTGATGTTGGAGTATTAAGCTAATTCCTACAACCATCTTCTTTCCACATGTCATCCATCCCACACGCAAAATTCACTGTTAAAACCATACATGAAAAATTGCGTGTTGTTTCAGTGAACTTGGAACCTATTAATATGTTAATTCCTATAAGTTAAAATTTATTTGCAAATGTTTACACATCCTGACATGTGACTAACTTCATGTTCCACTAGACATTGCTGTTAAATAATCTGTTTTAAAACATGCAGCTTTATTTTTTGAAACTCTTTCAGCTATCTCCTGAAGATATTTTAGGTAATAAAAGAGGAAGAAGGGAGCATTAGTTATGCTGTTAAATTGGTACAGCAAAACAGTTTGTGGGGTTTCTTCTGTTTGGAAGGTGCTGATGTCCAGCACAGTAACCTAAAATGACCCAGCCCTATCAAGAGTGATGCTTGGAATGTTGGAAACATTGATTTGCAGTCTAGAAGGTTGCACCTCAAGTTTCATACAGTTGAACAGGAGAAGATGAAAACTATAATTAGAAATTATGCAGGATTCAGGAAAAAAAGCAATATCTGTCATAAAAGCAACGTGGGCTCTACCTGGTCCCTTTTGGGCTAAGTTGTTTGATCAGCCTCTCTCAGTCTCTGCGGATGTCCTTATAGGAGTCTAATTGAAGGACTCCTGTACTCTTTTTATTTTTGCTCTATGAAAAATGTATCGGAGATGTCTTATAATGAACTTTGATATGGTGAAATGATAATAATGTCCTAATTATATATAAAAATGTAATTACACTTGCTTCTATTATAGAAAAACTCCCTTTATAATGAAGTGTTATGTTGGAAAAAGATTTTCATTATAGGCGGACTCCTTGACTTGTTAATTTGAGCTATGATTCATCACTTTAATATTAAAAAAGTTCTTTGTAAGTTACTTTTGATGTGTCTCATTTATGGTTCATTTCACTTCCTGGGCACCACAAGGAGCCCAAATCCAAACTTCTTTGAAAGACACTTAAAAATACATCTTTCAAAAGAAGTTCTGCTTCGATGTGGTACAACAGCAATAGTCAAGTAATATATCACTGATTTTCTCACTTACTTGAGTTGGGAAAACTTTTGTTTTAAAATCAGAAAAAACATGGCTTTTCAGATGTTTGAAAATTTCTGTTTATAAGATGGTAATGGGAGACCATTTTAAAAGAGCTTTTTAAGTACTAACTGGTCATACAGATGACTTCGTGGAGATCAAAAATTATGACTCCTTTTTAAGATTGATCAGATCATTATATCTCCAAAGGTAGTGCAAAACTGAGAACTAAAATCTATGTTTGACAAATCTGGTCAAGTCTTGGTAGGAAAAATGGCTAGATTCATTGATTAAAATTAGTTTTCAGATGCACATTTATTTTGCTACACTTGTCCACCACTATCATAAGAATGAATTTTTCATTGTTAGCAGCAGAGAAAAAAATGAGGTTAAGCTATAAATTGTCAGGATAGACAAGAAATCTATTTGAAATAATGAAGACTTTCAAAAGTTCTACAAGAAAAAATAATTTAAAATTAGCCTACAAGTACCACAGAGTACATTTCATTTAGGATATTGATTTTCTTATTTTTAAGTAAGATTAATTCATTTTAAAAGGTAATATATTTTTAAGTGCTGGGTGTTTAGAAGTGAAACTTTTAAATTATTTTGATTTTGATTGCAGTAAAATCAATACTTACATTTCTTATTCTAAAATTCAGGAATAAAGGATAAATCTTAACAATTTTCAGAGGAGTGTAACTTCTTTTTTGAACTGTTTCTGAATACCTTGCCTTTAGGAATTCCACTGTCACTGTAGTTAGGAGACATTAAGGGAGTCATATTGGAGTTTTATCTCCCCGTGACTCCTGAGGATTCTGAAGCCCAGTCCACTGCCAACTCCCTGTCTAACTCACTGCCATCTCTCACTGAGATTTCTGCTTCCTTTCCAATCTGTTGTTCATATATCAGTTAGCGATTTGGTAAGCCATGAATCAGGCCTTTACAAATGCTCCACAGAGGTCTTGGGGAGGAAAATTATGCAAGATGTTTCTTAATTTAAACTAGATCCCAGCCCAGGGCAGGAGGATTTTTTTTTTTTTTTTTCTAGATCAAACTCAGGATCTTCTGCTTACAAGGCACTTAGCTAAATCCCTGGCCCTAGGCCAAGAACCAAAGCGCACCACTCTTTGCTTAATTCTTGCCATGGTTTCTCTGTGCATGGATGATGAAATCTAAGCCGTCCTGTATGCAGAAGGCTTGACATGGCTGTGTCTATGACCCCCACCACCTCTGGACTTCACCTTCTATCTTTCCAACTCCTCTCCTACATGTTTCCAGGCCCCCAAACACCACGGTCTGCTCCCTCTGTCTAAAATACTCTTGCACTTAATGTTATATAGCTCGAATCTTTTAGGTCTCAGTTTCCACTTGAGGTGTTTCTTTCTTAGAGCATCCTATTTCCCCTTTCATCTCACATTCCTAGTTGACAGTTGAGCCTTTGTTTGGGGCCTTTCTGACCATCATTTAAGTCCCAGTGTATATGAGAGTATGTCTCAACCCACGTCGCTCCTCTCATCTCGTGCCTCTGAAACTCTGAGCCTTGTTTTACCAAATTCACCAATTGTGTCCACAGCAGCAGGGATTTTCTCATGCTCTCTTCTCTTCCCTGATGGCTTCCCTACTTTACCAACTTTCATTTTCTTTCTTGTCCTTTGAGTCCTAGCTCAAATGCCAGCTTCTCTCAGAAGCCTTCCTTAATTTGAATATTCAGAATCAATTTGCCTTGAATTTCAATATCATTCTCATTGCAATATTAATCCTTTCTTAGTTTTCAGTAACAGTAGATACATATACATGTGTCACCTTCACAGCCACATTTCTGATTGTCAGGGATTTCTTTCTTAGTACAAATTTTCAATTTTTAATCAATATTTAATAACGATTGTCTTCTTCCAATAAATATACTATACAACTTAATAGGCAAAAGACACATCCATGTGTTAAACAAAATTGACATTAAATCTCTGTCAGAATTTCTGTAACTAAAACCATAGCTTCGTGTAAGGTTTTAACAATATGCTAATTAATTGTACTGTAACACAAGTAACTGTTAGGCGACTGATGGCAACTTGAGAATAATTATATTTCCTCCATTGTACTTTTATTTTCTTTTTTATTTTTAATTTTGAGACAGGGTCTCGCCTTGTGGTTCAGGCTGGCCCTGAGCTCAGCCTTGAAGTCACATCATAGAAATCCTCCTGCCTCTGCCTCCCAAGTGCTGGGATTACAGGTGTGAGCCACCACGCCCAGCACTATGGTATGTGGTACTGGTTGCTGCTGGGCATGAGTCTCCACTTACAGTATTGTATGTGGTTACGGGAGATCGAACCCTGGCCCTTGTGCTTGCAAGACAGGCGCTAGAACCACTGAGCTAACTCCCCGGCCCTGTATTTTTACTTTCATCTACATGCAAATGGAGATATAGAGTTTCTCTGTAGACATAGCTAATGCAAAAATTATTGTAGGAATGCAAATAGGACATCTTCTTAGGTACAAGGTGGATTCATGAGTCCCAAGAGTGAACCAGATGCCTAATATTAACAGAAAAAAGACATAGCCAAGAAAATTTATTGAATTTAAAAAAAAATAGTAAACTGATTGTTGAATAATTGTGGTAATAGATAAGTGTGATTAGATGACCTACTTTAATTCCTACTTAGAAGAATAGTAGAACAAGCAGTAACATTCTAAACTGGAAAGGATGGCAACTTAAAAATTGACTAAATTCCTTGTGGTACTTTGGACATTTTGAGGTTTTCATTTCTCTACATCTAGAATGTTTTGAGTTGTCTTATTTTGAATATTTAAAAGGATGATGAAAACTGGGTGTGAATCATCTCTGAAAATGTTTTACAAAGAACATTAGTGCAGAAAAAGATCTCTCAAAATATTTCTGGAAAATCTGAGCAATATCTCCCCTCCTAGTAAATTGTATTACTTCGTATTCTCTTTCAAAAACTAGATATGGATCCAAAAGATAGATTATAACGAATTGGTTGTGATATTTCTGAAAGAGCAATATTCAGTTGCATATGACAGGAAATCTCAATTCAACTGGTAGAATTGGGAAAAGTTTTACTTTCACTCATGTGAAAATCGTTTGGAAGTCAATACAGATGGACTAAGGCTGAAAACGCTGGGTGCTCAGGGCTCGTTTGCCTTTATGCACCAGTGTTCTTTGTCACCGCTTCTATTCTCAAGGTTGATACACGGCCCAAGATGGCGGCCATCCACATTCCAAGTGAGAAAAGAATTGAAAGAGAAGGAAGTAAAAAAGGGTACATTTTCTAGGTGTGTCAGTTCCTTTAACAGATTTTTCAAGCAATTCTACCCGCTGTCTTCATGTGTTCTGCATTTAACTTAATAACTGCTCTTACCTGCAAACTAAAGCAGGGAATATAGTCTTTTATGCAATGCACACAACATACTACTTGAAATAAAACCATGACTTTGTTGAGAAGCAATGTGAAATAATGGATCCTGGGAAAGCCACATTCTGTTCTGCTGAAACGATTAATGCATTGAAGAATGTTTATTTCCAGTCTTACCTCATGCCCTAATCTGCCTACGCAGTGCTCCAACCACAGAAGCTTTCCAATCAGGCTTTCACTGTGCAGTGCTTTTTCCCTTGCATGAAATGTGTGTCCTCTGTCTTCTTCCATAGCTATCTCCTCCCTTTTTAAGTCTTAATGACAATACTACCTCGTAGGCAAAGCCATCTTTAGCACTTAAAGGCATAGTAGCCTCTTTTCCGTCCTTTAATTATTTCCATACTCCACTGTATTTAATCTCCAAAGTAGTCAACACAATCAGTCATTGCTGCCTTTGTCTGTTTATTTATCAGTTTACTGTTTGCGCATCTCCAAAGAAAGTGCAAACCAACCTGGGATTTGATCACTGGTATAGCTCCAGAACCCAGCCTCAGACCTGACATGGTGCTCAATAAAGCCTATTAAAAAAAAAATGGACAAGAACAGCAAAAAAAAAAACATTGTTGCTCAGCTAGTAAGTTAAAGCATCACCTTTCCATATATTGTCATTTTTGGTGATCAGTAAAATCTCAAAACCCCTCCTGCAGTTAAGGTAATTGTGAATCCTAAGAATCAGCCTTCACAGATGGCAGCTCCCATGTTAGTCCCATTGTCTGGGCTCATTCTGCAGAATGCAAGAGTTTCTATTTCTTTCTGAACTAATAGAAAAGTACGATTCATGTGCCAACATGGCTGTGGACATCTCCAGGGGCAAAGCATTACTGAGCATTTGGTCTTCATCAAGGACACTATTTGGAGTACTCAGTCACCTGTTCATTCAATACATCACAAGTGTGCAGAGAACGGACAATGCTAAAGCTTGTCTCTGATTTAATATTTCACCACACATTCTCATGACCCAAATAGGAGCATGGAAGGAAATTGAGGGATAAAAGTAAGAAGGAAGAGAAGATAACAGGGATGAAAGAAGAAGAAAAAGAGAAAAGGAGTCAACGATGAAACACAAAATTGGACCGTTTCGTTACAAAGGAGAACTTTTCATCGTGACAGGTTGAGTCCTAGAGTTAGGAGAATTGCTGAAAGATATTTAGTATCCAATTCTTCAAGTAGCTCATTAGGGTGATGAAAAGCCCATGATAAAGGGGCAGTGCCATGTTTGAAGAGCCAAGGGTTCCTGTTATCCTGAATTATTAAGGAGTCAATATTCAGCGGGCCACTGCCTGCCTGCCTGGTTTCAGCAGGTGGTGCCCCTCTGCCTTTTTCTGCAAAGCAGCTGCTGGCTTCCAGCCTCCCCAGAGCTTGCAACAGCCATTTGTTTCGATTTAAGACAGACACTGTCATTATTCTGTGCAGAACTTCACAGAAACATTTCCTACTAAATGCTTGAACCATCTGAGTAGCACCAGGCAGACTGCTGGCTTCATTAATAATGCATCCGTGCTTATCAATAGGTTTAGACAACTGATATTTAGAAGCTTCCTCCGAAGGACCGGGATGGATGTTTTTTCACACCAGTTAGCTTCATCCTGTCACTTCTTTGATGTTGACATTGCATCCCACTGTGTTCTGAAAACCAGAGGTGCTAAAACTGTGTCTGGGCTGCCTGCCGTCTTGCTTTGGAGGATGTCTAGATCGAGCCACGATATTGCGGTTGGCCTTCGCCCTTTCCTCCCTTCCTTTCAAGGTTACTCTAAGGAAAAATGTTTCAATCACTTTTCTTTAGACCTTAGTGCAGCTTTTGTATCAGAATGGTTCTTCACACTCAATTTAGGCAGAGTCCTATTGGCAGCCTCCTGAGCTGTTCCCATGCAGCATGGGATGAGCGAACTCTTAAGACATCTGTATTGTGCATTGAAAATTACACAGAAACTTTTGAGTCACTTACATTTCTGAAGCAATCACTTCTTCTAAACTATTGTGTTTGAAATCATACTGATTAGAAGGACTAGTAGAAAGTTTAGTCTACAGGTTAATTTGTAATCTCTTTGTACCTTAGCCAAAAGCAACAATAAAATCAAAAAGTTTCCATACTTAAATCTTCTGGGCATTAACAACTGAAAGAAAAGCCACAAAAATACAACCAAAATATTATTTTTTTTCCCAGTGCTGAGTAAGGAATATATTAATGTGGATTTTTTTTCAAACCAATGAAGATCTTTCTTGTTTTCCTTTTTCAAATTCATGTGTTGTTTGGTGCTCATCAAAATATGTAGCAGTCCAAGTGAGACTGGTGACATCAATTCTACCTTTAAAGGAAAAATCACGTAGAAAGAAGCTTAAGGATTTTTCTAGAACCTTCCAGGGCAAGTAAGTATACAGAAACCGACACAGATATAATGCATATAAGGGGTGTAGAGGATAATATTCAATTTGTATAATTGCATGATTATAACTCTATAATCCATTACAGTTTCTTTGCTAGACTTCATTGTTCCTTACAAGAGATAAATTGTGGTAGATGGAATGCAAGCCACCCAAAGATGCTCCATTTCTAGCCTGAAAACCAGTGACAGGAGTGTTACATGACAAGGGGGACCTGAGGCTGCAGATGCAATTAAGGTTGCTGCCTAGAGGACCATGACATGGGAAATTATCTTGGTTTATTGATGTGGATGCAGAGTAATCACATGGTGCATGAGGAAAAGGGGAGAAGGTAGCAGAAGAGTTCAGACCAGACAGATGGTGCTGTGACGAAGTTTTCCTTGGCTGGTATGGGCTTTCTAGATGGAAGGTGCTATGAATAAGAAGTTGTAAGCAGTTTTTAAGAACATGTAATAAAAAGAATTTTCCCCAAGCACACTCCTGAGCTCTTCATTTTACCAAGTGAAACATCTTCCAGACTTCTGGTTTCCAGTACTATAAGAAAATGTAATTTTGGTTTTTAAAATCTAATTTTGCAGCGCAATATTATTTCGTCTTTATAGATAATAAATATACATTTGTACACATTCAAATGCATTATATAAGTAGGGTAAAAAGTTGAAAAATATTCACAATGATCATTTCTAGATGTGGAGATTGTTTTTATCTCAGAGTTATAAAGTGAAACAGTATTATTTTCAGATTTAGAAGAGGCTTACTATGATAAATTCTATTTGTGAAATTTCCTTTATTGAGTGCACGATAAGGGAGGCTGAGATTATCCTGTCATAGATACACAAATCCTTTGCCGAAAATGAATGGCTATGTCATTATCCAAAGTGGTAAGAATTTCTGAAATAAAAAAGACAAAGTCTGTGCAAAAAATGGAGTTGTCCGGGGCCACAGACCATCAGAAACCAATGTTGGACTTTGACCCTCTAAGAAAGGTGGCTAAAGGTCTAACAAAGTTGCTGATCTGCAGGTGGAAGCCAGGAGGGAGAATGGAATGACTGTACTCGGGCACCAGGCGCCCTTCCCTTCTCACATTTTGATGGGTATGAATGTAAACTAGCCACAGAAGAGTCATCAGGTGGAGAAGAGAACTTCGGGCCTTTCTGACTTAATGGAATCCTCTCCCTTGCTTAGAAGCCACTGCCGCTTTCACTAATTGATTTGTAATTTCACAATATACCTGGGGCTAACAGATGAGCAAGGGAATATGTTTTTTGTTTATTATAAGCCATCTAAGATAATAAAATATTGTGTTTTAGAAGGATTTTAGAACTAGATATATATATATATATATATATTAGTTACATATAAAAATAAATAGAAATGTATAAGTATCTAGAAAACTTCAAGACCATATATGTATATGAACATTTCATAATCAGATGTATAATAAATAACAATATTTTATGCACGTGAATATGTATGCATAGTCTCAAGCTTTTGATGGATCCACAGAGAAGTGCTTGAAATTTAAACTTTAAAAGGCAATGAAGTCAATTTGTATTTTATCAGCACAATTACTCCTCTCAAAGTGATACTGTATTGTCGCGGTGATGGAATTGACTAATATATTAGGTTTACTTCTTATGGTTTTAGGTAATTTTTTTTTTAATTTTAATTTTTATTTATTTATTTATTTATTTATTTTTGAGACAGGATCTCACATTGTGGTTCAGGCTGGCCCCGAGCTCAGCCTTGAACTCACATCGGAGCAATCCTCCTGCCTCTGCCTCCCAAGTGTTGGGATTACAGGCATGAGCCACCACGCCCAGCACTGTGGTATGTGGTACTGATTGCTGCTGGGCGTGAGTCTCCACACCCAGTATTGTATGTGGTTACCGGGGAATCAAACCCTGGTCCTTGCGCTTGCAGGACCACTGAGCCGGAACCACTGAGCTAAGTCCCCGGCCCGGTTTTAGGTAATTTTTTTAAAGAAAAAATTTTAGCAATCCTGTTCTCATTTCCAGTGGGAATAGAATGCAATTTTAAAATTGAAATTTTAACTCTGTTGGCTTAATGTTCCACAAATAGGCTTCATTTAATTCTGCCAGTTTCCTCCCCCTTTCCTGAAAGAATACAAGTTCTTCTCCCCCAGAGGAATCTCCCAGGGACATGATGAGAGTTCGCCTGCCCGTGTGTTTAGGGTGATTCCACAAAGGGTGAAAGACTGAGGAAGTTAAACTCGAAAGGATGGGCCCAAAGGAGAGAGTACTGAATCCACAAACAGCTGAACTGTTCCACTTACAAAGCTAAGAGAGATAAGAGAAAAGAGTAAAACACCAAGCAAGGAAACCGAAAGGAACTTAAAACAAAGAACAGGCTGTGCATGGCACATTGTTAGTCCGTATCTGACAGAAACGCTTGGAGAGAGACCGGCAGGGATTACGCGCCCAGAAGGACAGTGACTGGGCAGGACTTCCTAAGCCAGGGGAAAAGAAGCACTTGCCTGCTTTAATATAAAACCTCCTTTGGTCCTAACCCACCCCAAATAATCTGTTCTGTGTTATTAGTTTGGCCAGTAAAGGAGTCTGGATGCTGTTTACCATCGGACCTAGGGGCAAAAATTAACTAGTTAAATTAGCCAAAAATTTGGGAACAGAAAATATGTAGGTAATCCTGAACTTCCCCCTCCACTCCATACCAATACTTCCAAGGGGACTTTTGGGTAGGCAAGCTCTTCTCTTGCCGGGGAGATGAAAATTTGAGCTAATTATTTAGGAATCGCCAGGGCCCGCATGACCTGGGCTAAGGTTTAATGAGGTCTTTGAGTTCCTCGATCAATGTCTGCATGTCTCATGTAGATGTGGACATTTCTTAAATCTTCCAATAAAGAAGCACGTACTATGTTCTTACTAGATACCTGAAATATCATAGGAAGCAAACATCCATGTAAAAGTGAAATCCCAAGCAACTCTCAGCACATCATATATGTGAAAATACAAAGATCAGAATTCTTAACTAATATAGCAAAGCCAAACATTGTTCTGTGTGATTAAAATGAACACAAAAGAAACCAGTAGTTCATAGAACCCAGTAAATTCCTCTCCTGTTGCCGCCACTCATTATCTCTCATTACCTTATGGTAAAAGCCTCTTGGCTCCTGGCCTTCGTTGCTTCCATCATGAAAGTCTATTCTTTACTTCGCTACTAAATTAATCATAATGAGTCAGAGTTCAGTCTGGCACAATGCCTGGCACAGGAGAGGGTCTCAGGAAACACTTGTTAAATGAACAAATCAATCAATGATTCTTCTCCATCTACACAAATATTTCAGTGTCTCATTATTTCCTAGTTATCTTCCTAACATTCTGTCTCATTATCTCTCATTATTACTCATTATACTCTGTGCTCCAGCCCTGTCCCTATCCCTGTCTCTTGTTCTACATTCTTCCTACACTTGGTGTGCTCCTTCCTCACTCCCCAACTTGGCTTTGTCCACGTTTGAGAGCATTTCTCAAGTATCAACATCTTTTTCTCTTTGAACACTCAAGTAAGAAATAACTCTTCATTCCTTGCTTGATATAAACTTATGTGTACCTTCCCATAGTACAAATTAATTTATGTGATAGTCAATAATTTGTGCCCATAACATGTACCAATGGTATATGGTAAAGCTCAGGGTTCTTTGATGCAAACAGAATCCATTGCAGGAGGTTTAATCAGAATGGGATGAATAGCAGCTTATTACATATTTTATAGGATTTCTGGGAGAGCCAGCAAATCAAACTTAGATTATTCATATCCAGGAACAGTGCAGTCAAAAGAACTGTTTGGCTACACCAGAGGAATTGTTTGCAGTGAAATTTTATTACTATTGCCTCCTCTTGGTCCATAGAGGCACTACCTATAATAACAAAATCAGATGCTGTGGGAAAATCAAAGGCTTCCACGACAACACTCAGTCTCCCCACACATGACCCTAAGCTCTTGTTCACTTTCAACTGCAAAGTCTTATGGGGGTGAATTTATTTGGTGAATCCTACTGTCTGTGTGGAATCCCAGTTACAAAGGATGCTGAGAAATGTCATTTTCAGATATCCATCCAATGTAACACCAAAACACACTAGAAATCAGTCAGTCAAAAAAGGTTATGAATTAAGCCAGCCTGTAACCATTACTATATTTAATAGACAGCATAATTTGCATCATAATTTGTTCATCTTTGTAGCTACCATCTTTCCACTAGTGTTGTCCAACAAATAAGCATACCAGTTAACATGCATAAGTGCACAATGTACCAAATAAAAGCAAACGGAGGCTAAGAGAAGAGAAATGAAGTCTTTGAAAAACTTATTATGCTCCTTTAAAATAAATTCATTTGATTTACTAAAAACTACAAAGAACCAAGAAGCAGAGAAGTAGGGTCTTCATCAACTACATCCTTTTTCTTTCACTACCACTTAAAATCACTTGGATGTAGTTAAACTGCAAGAAAAATAGTAATTTGTTCAGTTACCTCACTTCCCCTCAAAAGATACATATTTGTTTGGAAATCTCACAGATTAATAAATGACTGAAATAATCTTTTCTCTCTCTTCTATTCAAAACCTATGTAAGATAATTTTATCAAGTTCAATGAGCCAATTAAGCTCCACTCATTGGTAAGAAGCATAGATTTTTATAACATTCTTAGAGGTTGTTCCAAGAGAAATCCAGGAAAATAAAGTGATGAGTATTTTGTAGTAAGTACTACTTAGATGTAAACTACTTATAGTTAAAAAGTAAATTTAAAATTAGCAATGCTATAAAACCTTTACATACAAACCATCACTGAACAAAGTGTGGCACATATTCATAATACTGGTCTCTTGGTATTGCTTTTCCAACTTCCTAGCACATCAACAAGTGGAACTTACTTTTCTTCATTTCCTTCTACCTGTCTTCCAAGTCAGTGACACTTCCACTCCAGAATTATTAAGTAATTTAAAAACAGCTTCTGGAACCAAAGCTAATGGAAATACTTCTGGATTAAAAGTTTCCATTTTAATAAACGTGTAGTTTAGATTGAAAATGGTCCCTAAAGCCTCATGCATTAATTGGAGGTAACTGGGTTACGGAAGTGTTGGGGCTGACTTGCTGTTAGGAGGTAGAATCTGATCAGAAGAGGTGTATCACTGTGGGCGTGACCCAGAAATGTTCATCTCCATCCCAGCACTTTTCTTCCCAACTGCCATGAGGTGAGTGGTTTTTTTCTGCCACATCCTTCTACCATGTGCTTCTGCCATAGCCAGCCAGCCATGCAAGGACTGAAACTTCTAGAACATGAGCCCAAGTTGTGGGTGTTGAGAATTTTGTCTCAGTGAGAAGGATAATGACTATTCCAAAGAATCATATAGGTATATTTTTGCTTAATTAAATACTATCTTATTAGAGAAAGTAAATGTCAGATAGCTATTTTTCTGAGTACTCTGATAATACACAGCAAAAAAAAAAATCTAGTGATAGAGAAAGCTATCTCTGTATCTTTCTGATTATACAAATGTAGCATTTGCCTAAAACCACTTAAAACTTTATAAATAAATCAGCTTCATGATTTTCCTCTTAGAATTCTCATGCATTTGACTGAACAGACTGTCACTGGAAACTACTAATCAAGCAATAATGATTGTCAAGAAAATAGAGAGCAGTCATGCTACTGTAACATTACAAAAGACACTTCATCTGTAGAACCCAGTGTCATCTGAAATTAAGGAAATGTTTCAAAGGGCCAGCTTCCTCAATATGTTTATAGGTCCTTGTGTCATCTGTTTCTTTTTTTGTTTTCATTTGATTTGAATTTGTGAAAAGGTTGTTGTTTGGGGTATACTACACGGATACATGTATGTGGTAAATATTTAAAGACTTTTTAAAAGTTCATTTAGAATTGTGGGTTGGACAAATAACAGCTTCTGTTGTCAAAAGCCCAGGGTCACTAGGACAAGTTGTTCTCAAGCTCCTAATGTGTACAAAGTAGCTAATGTGGGGGGTGCTTTAGGGGAAGAAGAGAATAGAGGCAGGAGATAAAGATTTCCTTGGAGCC